>CAUYPK010142102.1:0-10914 GCA_963574355.1 Loris lydekkerianus | reverse complement strand
GATTGGTGAGAATACACTTGTGGTGCATCTTACAATGGTATATGTGAAACTTAGTAAATGTAGAATGTAAATGTCTCAACACAATGACTGCGAAATTGCCAGGAAGGCTATGTTAACCAGTGTGATATAAACGTGTCAACCAGTCTGTGAAACTAATGTATGATGCCCCATGATCATACCATTGTACATAGCTATGATTTAATAAAAAAAAAAAAAAAGTTACAGCGATCAGCCCTTTGACACCTGTGTGGCAGACACAGGGATTAAAATTACTCTTAAACTCCATTAATGCAGAAACCTGGTATTCCTTTAGCCCATATGGGGCTTCTTGTCTGCATGGCTCAGGAATGCCATGGAACCACACCTGGAGTTACAGTCTGTAGGGGTGGGGATGGCTTTTCTCATTCTGTGGCTCTCTGGAGATGACAGACTGAAATGTGCAGGCTGCGGTGCTGTGAGAGGGGGGTTGATGGTTTGATGGTGGTCAGATCAGTCTGGAGGGGAGGCTGAGTGAGGCATTCATGCCACATGGATCCATCTGCTCTCTGAAAAAGTTTCTCTCTGGGGAAAGTTTAGGCACTTCTGAGTAACGCAGAGCCTGGAAGTCTGTTGACCATGGGAGCGATATGGTGTATAATGGGAAAGCCAACCAGACATTACGTTCCAATAACCCAAACAAGAGTGTCCCCAGGGGTCTACTCAATCTTTTCATCTTACAAGGAAAGGGTCAAGTGCAGTGGTGATAATTCAGACAGTTTTTGTGCAAAAGTTCCATGAATTTATTCCACAGTTCCGACCTAATGGAGTCTAGTTGGTTACATACTGTCTCACCCAGTACAGAACTAGCCACAGGCAGTGGAATGTGGTGTGACATATGGAGCACTATGGGGCACTTCTTACCCCTCTCAAACAATTCCTCCTTTTGAGTGGTGCTGCAAAGTCAACATGGACTTTCAAATTTGACGTGATTTTTAATACATTTTAATGCAAAAGTAATGCCTGAATACATCTAGGGGATTGTATAGCAAATCTCAGACCTCAAATAATTTCATACATAAATACTTACGTTTCTTGAACACACAAAAACGTTTTAAAAAACATAAGTGCAGTAGCATTAACATTCCCGACATATTTAACACTTACCTTCTGTACCTTCTAAGTTCACCAGTCCAAGTTCTCTTGTCTCTCATTGTCTTAAAAATATCTTTTTATACTTTGTTGGAATCAGGATTTACACAGGACCCACGTGTTGCATTTGTTTGCTATATCTAAGTTTCCTCTTATTTTAATTTGCCTTCTAATCTATAATAGTTCCTTCTCTTTTCTTCTTTCATTGATTTATTGAACATGTTGAGTCATTTGTTCTGTAGAATTTCCCAAGCGTGGACTTGGCTGATTGAATCTCCTGGTAGCATTTAACACATTCTTGTTCATATATTCCCTGAATTTTCTGTAAGTGAAAGGATATAGATACACTTGATGAAATTAAGTTCCCTTTAACCTTTTTAAAAAGACCACTTCTTGAACAGTGTTGTATATTTCTTAGGCACCAAATAAGGACGTGCATGTTTTTCTGAATCTCTTTAATGGTGTTAAAAACGATGAATAGCTTCAGGTGATGTCAGCCTAAGTCCCCCCCACCCCCAATCTCTCACCTGATGGTTTTAGCAACGATTTATGATTTTTTTCTTAAATCCTTTACCTCATTAGGGACTGAATTCTAATACAGCCATTTCTCTTGAAATTTTGAATTTTGAGTTTTCTCTAAAGAAGATCTTTCCCCAATCATCTGTTTATTACCCTGCAAATAGATTCATAGGGGAAGATAGGAATAACGCCAGGTTATTTCCATTTATTTATCAATTATCAGCATAATGAGTTGATGCCCTATTAGCATCTAAAGGTGATCAATTAAGGTTTATTTTTTATTTTATATTATTTAGTATATCATACTAATTTATATTATATCATGAACTCATTGATTATATGCATAATATAAGTATATAAACATAATATATAACTTATAAGTAAATACAGTAGAACTTCCATAGTTGACCACCTCCCCACATTGACCATCTCCTTAAGTTGACCAGACATGCACCACATGTATCGGTACTTTAGGCCAAATACCTTGTGCTGACCACCTCCATGTGTTACAGGCCCTTACAGAGGTTCTAGTGCACATACAACATATTTGATGTGGTTCAATCTATTGGAATTATTGTTCTTTATTTTGCTATTGTTCTACTAGTGAGAGACGCTTTTAGTTGGTGCCTATGTTCTTTTAGCATGACCCCAATAATTTTTCATGGTCTTCTTATTTTCAGGCATAAGTAAGATATTGTAGGCTTATTTTGTACATTGCTTGCTCTAGACCTGAAGTCAGCTATTTCTCCAAATTGCCTGATTTCTTTTAGCAGATAATGATAGAGACCATAATCTGGATGCTGAGTGACTTTGGTTATCATTGATTTTTAGGTCTAGAGAAAAATAATTTATGAGTTTATATGAATGTTTTAGATTCAAATTTATCTCTTTAACTTTTTTTTAGTACTCCATTTAATATATCCATTGTGCTTTTACTACCAACATCTATGTTATTAGTATGGGTGTTGGTGTTTATTGATTGCCTTTTTTCATATGATTAGAAATTTGAGTGGATCTTCATATGCTAAGTAATTTTAGATTGTATCCTAAACATTACGAGACTTGTTTACTAAATTCTGTGAAGAATATAGTTTTTGTTTCTTTGTTCTTTTAGGTCAATAGACCTGGTTAAGGTCGGGCTGCTGCGTTCCAATCTGATTTTTGTGTGTGGTAATCCCAGTGTTTGTTCAATTTCAAATCCTCTGGTGCTCTTTGGGTCTGCCTTGCATGTTTGCCACCTAGTGGCCAGTCTGTAACATGGGCCTTGTCTGTGAGCCCAGTTCCCATCTTTGGAATGCTAATTAGAATTAGATGCCTGCACTTGTGGCTTTGAGGGTGAATCCTGGAATTCTTTAAGACCATGTATGGGTTTATTTTTGTGAGCGTGTCCTTTGGCCAGAAACTTGGGGCTCTAGTTATGCTTCTTTTTTGGTCTTCCATCACTCACTTCAGCAATTTAGTCTGTATCCTGGCCCAAGCACATAGAGAGAAAAAAGCAATTGAGATCACTTGGCATTTTGAGAACTGCAGTTCCACCTGAGAGCAAGGAGGGGCCAGCTTCCTGAGAGTTCTAGCTCAGGTGGGTTCTTGAGGTTGCCACTGACTTCCCATCACAGGGTTGCCTGGTGATCGGGGTGCTAGAGGGGGAGAAATGAAGGGGATAGACCTCATGAAATTTCTGTATTGCCTTGGAGCATCAGGAGGACCCTTTTCTGACCTTATATTGGGAGGGGGGCTTCTCCTGGCTTCATGTCTGCATCCCAGTGCTCACTCCCAGGCGTGAATTCAAGTAGGGGGGGATACCACAGGCAAAAACATCAAACTTGCCTCTGATTCAGTGGCACTGGGAATTCTGGTAACACCTACTGTTATTTACAAAGTCCTCAAATAGGCACTCATGCCTTCTGTCTGAGTTTTATAGTTACATTCAGTAGGAGAAAAAGGCTGAACCATGCTTATTTTTATCTCAACTGGCACCTGAATCTTTAAAATTTGAATTTTTCTTTTTCATTATGTAAAACATTACATAGTTCCAAAGTTGAAACTATGAACAAGACGCACTTAGAGATGTCAAGACATTATCCCTGTTGTTTTTTCTTCTCCAGAAATAACTATGCTTTTTGAGTTTTGGATTATTTTTTCATTATTTTATGTTAAAAATTAGCATTAATATTTTTATTCTTTACCCTTCCATTTTTATGAAAATTGTAGCATACTATGCAGTGTTCTGAATTTTACGTTTTTTCCTCTTAATTACATATTCTCACAATCATTCCACAGCCATGTAAGAAGATTTTTCTTATTTCTTTTTAAGACTACATAATGTTTCATTATGTGAACTTGCCATGGTTTATTAACTAGTCTCCTTTCTGTTGAAATGTGCATTATTTCTAGGCTTTCACTATTACTAATCAAATCAATTTTAAACCAAACTTTCTTATTCATTTTCTTTCTTTTCTTTTCTTTTCTTTTCTTTTCTTTTCTTTTCTTTTCTTTTCTTTTCTTTTCTTTTCTTTTCTTTTCTTTTCTTTTCTGTCACCTTCAGTAGGTGTTGTGGCATCACAGAAACGTCCAGCTCTTGGGCTGAGGTGATTCTCTTGCCTCAGCCTCCCAAGCAGACTACAGGTGCCCACCACAACGCCTGGCGATCTTTTTGTCACAGTTTGGCCAGGGTAGGGTATGAACCCGCCACTCTTGGTATATGGGGCCGGTGCCTGACTCACTGAGTCATAGGCACCGCCCATAGGCTTTTTTACAATCAATATTACTTTAACTTCCAAATGCAGTTTATGGTCAATGCTGAAAATCTCGTAGTGAACAATTCTTAGATTTATTGCACATGCAATAAGATTAAGATAGTTGAAAGCTGGCCTTTGCTCATTAAAGACACCATCTTTAATGTCAGTCCATTCCTGGTGATAATGATTTGTGAATAGCCTGAATTTTTACAGCAATTTCCCTTCTGGTATTGTTGGGAAGGCAAAAACCTGCCAGTTTGTCAACATGGAACTGGTAATTGAAAAAAAAGGAAATAGGGCAAGGAAAAGCATACATAAAATAGAGGAGGTGATGGTGTGGTTGGAAACAGCCAGGTTGCTCCAGAAATCAGAGTCTAGTGATGAGAATCCTGGAGGGCAGGCATGAAGGAGTTACTGCATCCAAGAAAAGAGTACAGCAGAGTCCAGGGACCAGCAGCAGAGGGTCTGTGAGGAGTTGGTGGCAGTTCTGGTGCTACATTTTTTAAAGTCTGTGCTCACCCTCATGGGTGTATTTCGGGTGGGAGGCAACCCAGAGTGGTATTTCTCCAGCTCTCCACTTCTAGTTTAAATGCACATTGAACTAAGAAACAGTAAGGTTAATTTTTCTATTTTATTGGCCTGAGGATTTGGATCAGAAGGTTTCTCCCCATACCCCCTTTTTTTCCTTACACAGTCCTCCTAGTAGAGGAAATGGTGTGGCCTGGAATTGTGAGGAGCAGGTAGTTCATGGATTTTATATCAGTATCGCTATTTTAGGGTGTTAGACCAGCATGTAAGAATAATCTTTGAGCAAAAGACTTTAGCATGGCATAGATAATGACGTAATTAAAAACGGCATAAGAGCCCCGGAGGATTGTGATCAGCACAGATTTTAAGTACTTAATAATAAAGGTGGCTGTGAGACCTCTTGACTCTTGCAGTGCAAGACGTGTTTCCCTGGTCAATTTTTGCAGGATTCTGACCTTTAGGTGACATTATGTTTGAGCAATGCCTGTCTTTCCACACTCTGGACTTTAATAGCTAAGGACAGTTCTAACACTGAGTTTGAAACATTGCTGATATGATTCTGATTCTGATTCATCCTGGCATTGTAACTTGAGGACTGATACAATAACTGCTTTCCACTTTGGAAGTGGCTTATGATTCTATTTTTTCACATGTAGTAATTCAGCTGTGCTTGCCTTTGGCCGAAGAAAACAAAACAGTCAAAACTTAAATAGTTTAAGGAAAGCTTGAATTTCCGGCTTTGCTGTTAGAGTAGAATGTATTGTGGTGGCAGATGTGGTCCCTTGCTTGGGTACATCCTGGCAGCACTACAATGGTGGCACTGAAATTTCAATTTTGTATTTTGCTTTTATCACTTGGATACCTGAGTTTTGTTCTTCTGAAAGTCATTCCAAGTTCATCCTCTGTGGATCCCTATGTGCCACAATTTGTAGTTCTAGAAATCCAGGTTTTTGTGAAGGGTTGTGAGGTGCAGAGGGCACAATATTTCCAAGCTGAAGGTTGTCAGCTCGTCATGGCCATGAAGGTGTGATGACTCTTAGGTCACATCCTCAAGCATCTGCCATTGGTGGGGGTGTTGAGGAAACGAAATAAATATTTATTGAGCATTTGCTATATGACAGGAAAACTAAGTCCTTCACAAACATACATTATGTAATCCTTTTTTTTTTTTTTTTTTATAGAGACAGAGTCTCACTTTATGGCCCTTTGGTAGAGTACCGTGGTATCACACAGCTTGCAGCAACCTCCAGCTCCTGGGCTTAAGCGATTCTCCTGCCTCAGCCTCCTGAGTAGCTGAGACTACAGGCGCCCACCACAACGCCCAGCTATTTTTTTGTTGCAGTTTGGCTGGGGCTAGGTTTGAACCCACCACCCTCAGCATATGGGTCTGGCACCCTACTCACTGAGCCACAGGTGCCACCCACATTATGTAATCCTTATGACAAAACTTCAGGGGTAAGTATTGCTGTATAAATCTTTAAATCAGGAAGTGGGAGGTCCAAAAGTCTAATTTGCTTAATGGCACAAAGACAATTGTGGTGGGACAAATGTTTGAATTCAGATCTGCTGGCTTGGGTTCCTTCTACCATGCCTCACCGACTCCCTCGCTAGGGCAAGGTGAGTCTTTAAAAGGCCCCGACTCCCACCAGGAGTGGTAAGATTTATGTAGGGGCAGACTTGTAATCTCTGTACATCTTTTCTTAGCTGGCACGTCTGATGTAGTTTATTTAGTATATGTAGCTGATTGACTGATACTACTTGTTAAAAGGCTTTAATGTTAAATGCTTTTTTTCCCTTTAGAGTAAAATGCATACTTACTTCTTTAGCGAATTGTATAGCGGCAAATATAGACAGAATAGCATGGGTTTCTTTTCATAAATTGAAATTCTAAGGTGTTTAGAATATAAGCAAAAGCTGAAAAGTTTTAGAACTATAATCATGACATTTTTATGACTTTGAATATCTTGTGACAGAAAAATGTGTCTGCTAATCGGACATCATGATGATGGAGGGGCAGGGAGGGGACAGGCCTCTGTGGCGAGAGTTCTAAAATCCTTGACTGTGTGTTAAAGAAGAGAAACTTGAAATCGAGGGTCACATGATGTATGGACCTAAACACCGTTCATCTGTGGAACTCTTTGCCACCTTGAATAATAAGTACAGATTCAAAACTTAGAACCCTGTGAGACGCAGGGCGAATGGGCTGCTGTGATGGTTCTTCTCAGCTTACTTTTCCTCAAATACCAGTGGATGTTCAAGAAGTTTGGGTGGCTAAAACTATTAAGAACACTTATTCCATTAGATCCTCTGATGCTACATCAAGGATGAAGCACCAAAAATATGTAAGATCTAGGAATTCTGGGAAAGGTATGAAAGAGGATTTTTTTTTCTTTTGCCTCTGCATTCCAACAAATAAATATCTGTCTTCCTTTAAGCACCTGGATGTTGAGAGCTTAATGTAATTGACCCCATGCAGGTTGTGAAGAAAATTAGAAACCCTATCTCATGCTGAGAGCTATAAGTTTTCATCAACAATTTAGACCTAGCCTGGGGCGTCAGCTCTTTCTACCTGAACACATAAGTCTATTTTATTTTCCAAAGTGCATTACCTAGAACACTAGTTCTACAGGACACTTTGTGGAAGAAATGTTCCAAAGTTAAACTTAAGATGACACACACTGCTGTGGGTAAAGATGTGATCTTTTTTGATAAAAGGTACCAAGTCAGTTGAATAGCCGTTGGAGGGAAAAATGATCTTTACCACATATCTAAATATGAAAGATAAAATGGTAAGACTTTTAGAAGACAATATAGTGAATAACTTTATGACATGAGAATGAAATCTTCTTAATATACAAAGGAAGGAGAATAGTAAACACTGAATTTTGGCTCACATTTAAATTCAAAACTTCTTTTTATTTATTTATTTTATTAAATCATAGCTGTGTACATTAATGCAATCATGGGATACAATGTGCTGGTTTTATGTACAATTTGAAATATTTTCATCATACTGGTTAACATAGACTTCCTGGCATTTTCTTAGTTATTGTGTTAAGACATTTATATTCTGCATTTAGTAAGTTTCACCTGGACCCTTCTAAGATGCAACATAGCAGAACTTCTTTCAATCAGAGGAGAAAATGAAGAAAATAATAAATTCTCTTCATTCATCGTTAAGAGAATAAAGAGAATGATTAGGGACAATGAGCATTTTTTCATGTTTGTTAGCCATTTTTTGGTCTTCCTCAGAGAAGGTCCTGCTCATGTGCCTTGCCCACTTATAAATGGGATAGTTTGCTCTTTTTTTATTGATTAATTTGAGTTCTCTATAGATCCTAGTTATCAAGCCTTTGTCAAATTTTCACATGCGGACACTTTTACCCATTCTGAAGGTTGTCTATTTGCTTTAATTGTTGTGTCCTTAGCTGTGCAAATGCTTCTCAGTTTGATTAAGCCCCATTTGTTTATTTTTATTGTTGTTGCAATTGTCACTTAAGTCTTTTTCATAAGATCTTTCCCCAGTCTAACATCATCAAGAGTTTTCCCACTGTTCTCCTAAGATTTTTTTTTTTGTCATTTTATGTTTTATTTTAAATCTTTTATCCACCTTGAGTCAATGTTTATAGGTGGTGAAAGGGGTGGGTCCAGTTTAGTCTTTTACGTGTGGTTATCCAGTTCTGCCAGCACCATCTGTTGAATAGGGATGCTTTTCCCTAGTGTATGCTTTTGTCTGATTTATCAAAGATCAGATGGTAAGTAGAGCCTGATTTCGTCTCTTGGTTTTCTATTCAGTTCCAAATGTCAATGTCTCTATTTTTGTGCCAATATCATGCTGGTTTGATCACTGTGGACTTGTAATATAGCCTAGAGTCTGGCAGGGTGATGCTTCCAGCTTTGTTTTTATTACTAAAAATTGCCTTGGCTATTGGCAGATTTTCTGGTTCCAATTCAATGAAAAACTATTTTTTCCAGTCCTCCAAAGTATGATGTTGGTATTTTAATGGGGTTTGGATTGAATCTGTAGATTGCTTTGGGTAGTATAGACATTTTAAGAATGTTGATTCTTCCTAGTCAGGAGCATGTGTGCTTTTCCGTTTGTTAATGTCTTCTGATATTTCTTTTCTTAGGGTTTCTTAATTTTCCTTGTAGAAATCCTTTACCTCTTTTGTTATGTATATTCCTAGGTATTTCATTTTCTTCGAAGCTACTGTGAAGGGAATTATGTCTTTGATTAGCTTCGCAACATGGCTATTATGGGCACATACAAAGGTTACTGATTTGTGGGCATTGATTTTATGCCCTGAGATGTTACTGTATTTGTTGATCTTTCCAGGAGTCTTGTGGTTAAATCTCTGGGGTTCTCTAAGTATAAGATCATATCATTGGCAAAGAGTGAGAATTTGACCTCCTCTGCCCCCATTTGGATGCCCTTTATATCCTTCTCTTGCCTGATTGCATTAGCTAGAACTTCTAGCACAAGGGTAAATATTAGTGGTGACAGAGAACAGTCCTGGTCTGGTTCCTATTTTAAGTGGAAAAGCTTTTAGTTTTACTCCATTCAGTATGATATTAGCTGTCGGTTTGTAGTAGATGGCTTTGATCAGTTTTGGGAAAGTGCCACCTATATTCTTATTTCTTGTTAGAAAAGGATGTGAATTTTGTCAAATGCTTTTTCTGCACCTGTTGAGAGATCATATGATATTTGTTTTTGCTTCTAGTGATATGACAGATTACATTTATGGATTTGCATATATTAAACCCAGCCTGCATCCTTGGGATGGAGCCTACTTGATTGTGATGTATATATTTTTAAATATGTAGCTATAATTTATTGGGTAAGATTTTGTTGAGTATTTTTGCATCAATATTTATTAGTGAAATTGGTCTATAGTTCCTTTTGGTGGGGTCTTTTCCTGGTTTGGGTATCAGAGTGATGTTTTCTTCATAGAATGTGTTGGGGATACTTATCGTGATTAAATCATATGTTTGGTACTTCAACATTTCCATCTATCATAGAAATGTAAGAGTTAATTTGCACTGATATGAGCTTATAAAATATTATCCTTTCCCCCAGTTCTTTAATTTGTGTTTTATCATATCAGAGACATTTTGATGACAGAGTGTGTGCCTGGATCGTTGTGTAGATACTTTTCTCTTACACTGATTAAATAATTAAATGACTTGTTCCAGAATGTTGAAATGCCAAATGTCCAGTTTCTCTGCTTCGGAGTCTTCTTACACCGACAGCCAACAATTGCTGTAAGTGTTTGACATTCAGAAACGGGCAAGAATAGGTCAGGACTGTGGTAAATTGGTTTGCATTTTAAGTAGCTGTGAATAAAAAAAGAGGAAAGAGATGTGTCCAGTGGTAATTTCTGTTTGTTATTTTCTGTGGTTCTCTAATGCTCTGCTTTTCCAGAGAAAATAAACACTGGACTGGTCATTCTCATCCTATATTTGTTTTGTTAGTAGTAAGCTCTCTAAAAAATAATAGGAATATGAAAAGTATGACTAATTAAAGGTTATATATCATATTTATAAGATAGTCAAATAAGATCAGTGTGGTTATTACCAGGGTGCACATTTTCAGAGGAGTTAGAATCATTGGATATAGCAACGAATTTTTGTGTGCGTGTGACAACAGCTTTTCAGTGTCCTGGCTTAAATTGTTTTTTTTTTTTTTTTTTTTACATTTTTTAAAATTTATTTTTATTTTTATTTTTTGTATTATTAAATCATAGCTGTGTACATTAATGTGATCAGGGGGCACTATATGCTGGCTTTATAGACTGTTTGACACATTTTCATCACACTGGTTAACATAGCCTTCCTGGCATTTTCTTTTTTTTTTTTTTTCTTTTTCTTTATTTTTTATTGTTGGGGATTCATTGAGGGTACAATAAACCAGGTTACACTGATTGCATTTTTTAGGTAAAGTCCCTCTTACAGTCGTGTCTTGCGCCCAAAAGGTGTGGCACACACCAAAGCCCCACTCCCC
>CAUYPK010142101.1:0-12050 GCA_963574355.1 Loris lydekkerianus | reverse complement strand
GTTATGAGTTAAATTGTGTTCTCCCCAAATTCCTGTGTTGAAATCCAAGTACCTCAGAAAGTGACTTTATTTGGAGGTGGGGGTCTTTACAGAGGTAACTAAGTTAAAATGAGGCTGTAATCCTGATCCAGAATGAATGGGCTCCTTCCACAAAGGTGAAATGTGACAGGGATCCGTCTGGAGGGGGGATAGGGTGCAGGGACTCAGGGATCCGCCTGGAGGGGGACAGGGTGCAGGGACTCAGGGATCCGCCTGGAGGGGGGACAGGGTGCAGGGACTCAGGGATCCGCCTGGAGGGGGACAGGGTGCAGGGACCCAGGGATCCACCTGGAGGGGGACAGGGTGCAGGGACTCAGGGATCCGCCTGGAGGGGGACAGGGTGCAGGGACCCAGGGATCCGCCTGGAGGGGGACAGGGTGCAGGGACCCAGGGAAACCAGGGTCATCTACAAGCCAGGGAGAGCGGCCCGGGGCAGATGTTTCCTCACATGCTCAGAGGGAGCCTCCCCCACCCGCCAACCCCTTAGATGTTAGACTATTCACCTCTGGGTGAGACAAAACGTTGATATCATCTAAGCAAATTTGTGGTACTTTTTGCAGTAGCAGCTCGAGCAAATGAATATATATCCTCTATAATGTATTTTCTCAAAATTAAATTTAACTCTACCTTCCTCAGCTAGAACATAAACTCCTCTAGCACAGAGATTTTTTTGTTGTTTGTTTTCTGTTTTGTTTACTGCTGTCACCTCAGTAGCAGAACAATGCCTGGCATATAGTGGCTGTTCAATGAATATTTCCAGCAAATTTATCATAAGACAGAGCATTAATAAATCTACTCTCAGGGTGCCCATGTTCAAAATAGGACCAGAGGCTGGATGCAGTGGCTCATGCCTATAATCCTAGCACTCTAGGAGGCTGCAGTGGGTGGATTCCTTGAGCTCAGGAGTTTGCAACCAGCTTGAGCAAGAGTGAGACCCCATCTCTACTAAAAATAGAATAACTAGCTGGGCATGGTGACAGGTGCCTTTAGTCCCAGCTACTAAGGAGGCTGAGGCAGGAGGATCACTTGAGCCCAGGAGTTTGAGGCTGCTGTGAGCTAGCCTGACACAACAGCACTTTAGCCTGGGCAACAGAGTGAGACTCTATCTCAAAAAACCAAAAAACCAAACCAAGCAACCAACTAACCAACTAGCCAACCAACCAAATACCCCCAAACAAAAAGATCAGGGCAGGAAGAATAAGTGCCTGTAATTATTTCTCGGTTTGTCTGTGTAAGGGTGAGGGGCCTTGGGCTGTGGGTACTATCGTCATTTTGAGTGGCTTTGGGAAACTGTAGCCGTTCTTTAGAAGGCTTGAAGGTGAGGGCTGCAGCCATGGTCAGTGTTCAGAGAGAGCAGGTCCAGATGGAGCATTTAGCACAGGGCTCTGGACCAGCCACACTCTCAGTGCTGCCACCAGCACTAAGGTCCTAACGTGCTGTCCTGCGGTGAGGCCGTGTGGGCAGGAGGTCACCAGTAACAGGATTACTCTCTTGACCCACAGCTTGACAGGGAGGTGCTCCTGGAAGGGGAGTTGGGGTGAGGTGTGCCAGGCAGGGGATCCCTTGGAAAGGCTGGGCTCCCGATCCTGTGTGGAGAGCAGCGCCCCACCAGCAGTTTCCAGAGACACAGAGGGGCTCCTCTTTTCTGTGGCTCCTCCCTCCCACAGCCCAAGCAAAGAACTGAAGGCGTCATTGGAGCAGAGCAGCTTCGCCTGGGCACCTGCGATGCACCAGGGGCTAGTCCAGAGCTTTAAAGCAGGAGAAGACACACATGGGACGAGACAGAATGGAATGGGAGGTGATGTGAGGTGCCTGGGACAGCATCTGGCCCAGAGAGAGCATTAAGAACATGTGTTTCAGGCGGCGCCTGTGGCTCAGTGAGTAGGGCACTGGCCCCATATACCGAGGGTGGCGGGTTCGAACTCGGCCCCGGCCAAACTGTAATAAAAAATAGCTGGGCGTTGTGGTGGGTGCCTGTATTCCCAGCTACTCGGAAGGCTGAGACAAGAGAATCACCTAAGCCCAAGAGCTGGAGGTTGCTGTGAGCTGTGACGCCACGGCACTCTACCCAGGGCGACAAAGTAAGACTCTGTCTCTTAAAATAAAAATTAAAGAACGTGTGTTTCTGTTCTCTTTCTCTGGCTTTTAAGGTGGGAGGTGACCACCTGGTGGGAGGCAGGGAATACTGAAAACAGGCAAGTTGGGTTTTGGAGTCTCATGGTGACAAGGGCTATGTCATATGCTGGGGCTTCAGACGGGGACATCATGAGGGCTGGCGTGGTAGAGGGGACAGGAGCGTCCCCTAGGGATGAGAGGGAGTCTGGGGAGGGGGTGGAGGACGGCATTTCAGAGGACTGCCGCTTGTGTGCGTTGTAGGGACAGAGGCACAGCTGAGGGAAGAAGGTTGTCTTTGGGAGACCCCAAGGTAGAGCTTGAGGTTGGGTAGGCGGGGGGCCAGGCTTTGTGTTAAGGACTCTGTGTACACTATTTCTACACTCTGTGCCTGATTTCCTCTAAATTCTGTCTGAGCTCCTTGCTTTTGTTCATCTAGTTCACAATCGAGACTATCCTCTTCCTTCCTTGGAGCTGGAGTCTTTCTCCAGCCTTCCTAATGCCGTGACCCTTTAATACTGTTCCTTATGTTGCAGTGACTCCCAATCACAAAACTATTTTCGTTGCTACTTCATAACTGTAATTTTTGCTACTGTTATGAATTGTAAATATACGATATTAGGCGACCTCTGGGAAAGGGTCGTTCGACCTCCAAAGGGGTCGCGACCCACAGGTTGAAAACCCTGCTATGTCCTCGCAGCTCTGCCAATTATCCTCCTCACCCCAGTCTCCCCCGGCCCACACCAGCAGCTTCTTTCTTAAAATGTCATAACAATTAAGGTCATCTTGTAGTTGGGCTATTTCATTAGTTCTGTGTGCTACTTGGTTTGTTTGTTGTTGTTTGTTTGTTTGTTTTTGTCTAACCAGGCCATAAACTCCTGAGTCTCAGGGAAAGTGACTAACCATGACTTTGTTTGATGCCTGATGCCCAGGGTTTAGCGTTGGCTTAACTTGTTATAACTCAATAAAGCTTTGCTGGATGGATAATAATGTGACCTGGTGACGTGGAGAGCTGAGGGATCTGGTATGGCCGGTGCTTACAGGGCCAAGCTGTGCGATGAGCGAGCCTGCCTGCCTGCCTTCCTTCCTTCCTTCCTTCCTTCCTTCCTTCCTTCCTTCCTTCCTTCCTTCTTCCTTCCCTCCCTCCCTCCTTCCCTCCTTCCCTCCTTCCCTCCTTCCTTCCTTCCTAAATAAACATTTGGTTCATTTAGGCCCAGGTGCGGTGGCTCATGCCTGTAATCCCAGCACTCTGGGAGGCCAAAGCAGGTGGATAACTTGAGCTCACGAGTTCAAGACCAGCCTAATCCAAAGTGAGACCTCCGTCTCTACTAAAAATAGAAAAACTGAGGCAAGAGGATCACTTGAGCCCAAGGGCAGGAGCTTGCTGTAAGCTATGATGCCAAGGCACTCTACTCAGGGCAATAGCTTGAGAGTCTGTCTCAAAAAAAAAAAAAAAAAAAATTTGGTTCATCTAGATAATTACCCTAGCTTTCCACTTGACTTAGCCTGTATCGACCCAGCCAAACTCACTAGAGGTTTGGCTAATCTGGCGACAGGTAGACTAGAAGCCAAACCGGTCACAGAACAGAACAGGCCCCAGAAAAATTCTAAGTAAGGGCCCTTTGTTCTGAATGTCCTCAGAGAGGCCTCGCCTTTGGGGGGGTGGTGGTCACATTGCACTCTCCGTTCCTGCACCCCCCGCTCCCCAGAGGCTGGCAGGAGCCCCAAATTCTGTCATTCTGTCTGTGCCAGCTGTTTCCTTTGCTGACAGCACATTCTTTTCGGGGCCCTGGTGTTTCCTCCTCTTTCCTAAGCACTTCCCCTGAGACTTTCCGGGGATGGCAGGAGGGCAGGGAGCAGATGCTTTGTCAGTGAAAGTGACTGCCCTAGTGTTCACCAGATCTAAGGAAGCTGGTGAGAAATTTGGAATCTGAATATTTTAGGTTGGACAATGTGTTTGGGATGATTTTGCCCGAATGTTCTGGTGGAGGGACCCCGAAGCATCACTAATGAGGCTGTGTGCTAAATAAGCACTTTATGAGGCTAAGGGCAAGTCTGAGACTTGGACATAGGTCTTCAACTGTCCATTCCGGTACCATCCACTCTCCCAGGTTGCCTTGGAAATCACTGAGACAGGGGTGCAGGCAGGGATTCTGCCCCACAAAAGGAGTGTGGGGAAAGGTTTTCCTGCATAGAGGGTTAAATCCACATGGGCTGCCCTCTGCTTGCCTCCCCAGCCTAATTTTACACCTGTCATCACCATGTTAACAGAACTCCTGCCATTGTAGCTTTCTTTCATTTCCAAGCTCCTTTCCACTTCTGGGCCTTCATGAATGCTGTTTCCACAATCTGCAACAAACTTGTCCACATTTCACCTGTGTGATGCCAACTCGTCCTTTCCGCTGTAGCTTAAATGACGCTTTGATGGAGCACTGTCCCCTGAGCTTTGTTATCTAGATAACATGCACTATTAATTGCTTTTACAGATCTGTGCATTTTCTTTTACAGAATTGTATCTATTTATTTGAAGTCTACTTCTTCCCTATCTCACTTGGACTTACAACTTTATAGCTTGCAAGAGCAAGGACTATGTCCATCTCTCTGTGTGACCTGGGCCAGGCACATAGGGGACACTCATACATATTTGCTAAAGAATGAATGAAGAAAGAGAATGGCTTTTTGGATATGGTAGGGCCAACCTGTCTGCCTATTATAGCTTTGTTGTTGCTACCATGTTACAGAGAACCTATTAACTTGCTGTTCGAGCAGATCTGTGAGGTGGATGTCACTGTACTCAAGTTTTTGTACAAGGCAACTGAGCCTGGGACAGGACAGGCACTTGCCTGAGGTCATCCACATTGCAAGCGGCCAAGCCCGGCCTGAAATGCAAGTTTGCCTGGCTCTGGAGATGACATTTCTCATTATGTTGGGGTGTCTTCCATGTACGCCGGGCACTTCTCTGCACGTCAGAAGTGTTACGGCCTGCCTCTGGTGGCTCAGATATCTCAGGGGTTGGTTTTTCTAGGATTGCACATCTCATTAGTGGAGAAGCCCAAGTCTGGACAAAATGTTGCTGACTTTCAAATTCTAGTTTTGCATTATGGCTTCATCTTTGAGGCACACCTAGGGTATGCACTTTTGGGGTCACTATAATCCCTGTGGCACATACTAGCAGAGACCTGGGTTGTGTGTGTTAAGAGAAGCTGTTTCAACAACTAATGACCATGAATCCTGTTTTTCTTTCTTTAATTCTACCTCAAGTAACTAAGAACAAAGCTCAGTTCACCAAAATGTTCTGCAGGGTCTCAAAGAAACTGGATTTCAATCACTTGCACGTAGTCAAGTGGCAATGTTAAAACACCCCAATCACTGCGCTGTGGGGCGCTGACACCTGTAAGACATTTGGGAAATAATGCTTCCTTCCAGTTTACATCACCCTTTAATCTAATTATTCCTTCCACTTTGGCTTCCACGTATTCCATCAGAGAAGAGATTGCTCATTTCCCTGTGAAACTGTATACGTCCACGGTAATGTCATTTTTCGCCTCTTGTGAGTAACCTGAGATTTCCTAACCTTTTTGCCCTCCTGTATTCTCTTGTAAATGTATAAACTTGGAAGAAGTTTCCTGACAGAGAAGTCAAGAGGGTCTCACCTGTGGGATAAGAATTTACATTTCAGGGAATTTGAGAGCTCAAAGGGGCCTTTCAGTTCAGTTGCTCATTCTCTATCTGGGGAAACTGAGGCCAAGGCAGCAGGAGTTGGCCGCTCGGCAGACACTTCCTGAGCTCCTGCTGGGCACAGGCTTGAGGGGAAAAGGAGTGGACAAGGCCCACTAAACCCCTGCCCTCCAGGAGCTCGTGTCCTGGGGGAGAGAAGAGAAAAGGTTGTAATGGAAAGTGATGAATCCCCCAATGTGCAAATCCTCATGTAAAAGAGGCTTTTCAATGGAAGATTCCCTAAGTGAGTAATGATTGAAAGGAGTCACAAAGAATGAGAAAGTGTTTCGCTAGGTGAAGAGAGGGGCAAGGCATTCTAGGTGGAGTGGTGCAGAGGTGTCCGGAGCTGTTGGGAGGGCAGAGTGAGAGGGTAGAGTGAAAGGAGCAGGTCCAGGAGCCGGGGGACCTCCTTAAGATCTCTTCCTGAGGTCTTGGATAAACAGTGGGCTTGCTCCGCCCTTTTGGAAGCTGACCGCTCCTGGCTATCTTGACAGGGCTGGCGTGCCCTCTGACTTCTGGTTGGGTTTGGACACTAGGAGGCACCAGGAGAGATTAGGGAACAGGAGGAGAGAGGTTGGAGTATTAGTTCCCTGGGCTGCCTCCCTGCTGGGTCGCAGGTTGGCAGACTGGGTGGGTCGGGGCTCTAGGGAAGGCCTGCCTCCTGCCCGGGGTCGCCTACTCCAGGTGGCCCTCTGCTCATCCCTTGGGGGTTAGAGGTAGTAACAGCTCTCGGCCCTGGTCAGTTTCAGGTCACTTCACCTCTCCTGTTGGTGCCACCGTAAGCTGCCCATTCCTTTGTAAATAGTCCTTCACTAAACCCTCTTCAATAGTTGCATCTGAGTTTTCCCTCTGTCCTTGACAAAACAGCTCCTGCATCATAGGGCAGTCTGCAGGGGAGAAGGCCCTCCAGGTCATCAGTGGCTGCAGCTGAGGATGGTCAGAGGCAGTGGACAGAAGGAGGGATGTAAAATCAAGGGCGAGGCAGTGGGGACCTAGCAGGGACCCTCTGCGGCCCCATGAAAGTGACCAGCTCACAACTCCTGCCAGGCCCAGAGATCTCAAAGGCATCTAAGGAAAGTTCCTATCAAGTGAGAACTTTCTCACACCCTTTTCCAGCAACCATGAAGGGTTCTCAAGCTGGGGGGAAGAGACGGAGGAATGGCAGGTGAACACAAAACCAGGCACACCCAGAGTGCCACCAAGCCGAGGCACAGCCCAGGGGATTGCAATATCCACAGACACATCATGATCTCCGTGCTGAGTCGCTGCCTAGGAGACAGCAGAAAAGCCCCTCAGGTCCAGGGGAGTGGCTAAACTCTCGGCCACGCAGACGTACAGTGAAACCAGGGAAACAAAACACTCACAACTGCTTCCAGTATTACCCTCCAGGAGACCTCCCTTTCTAGTTAAATTGACCAGTGTCGTAATTTTTGGAAATGCTGCAAACTAAACCTCTATGCAAGTTATCTATTTCACTATTGAACTTACTTGACCACAAAACACTTGTCTTGGACTAAACTCGAATGTAACTCTTATTCTGTGCAGTGTACTTTGGAAAATATGGCTTTTGCTACAAAATGCAGAAGCACATAACTGAATAAAACAAATACACATTTTCTTCCTAAGAAGGGCATTTAGAATGGCTGCTTCTGCTCCCAAACACAGTTCCATTCTAACAACATAGTTGCAGATAAAGTGGCATTACTCAACACCAAGAAGTCATAAAAACTCACCAGAGAATGAGCCCACAGCTCGTGCAGAGTCAGGGGAGGAACCTATGGGGCTTTAAAGAGGGGATGAGTGCTAATAGAACAATCCTCACTCCCCCTCCCCAGGAATCCAATGCTGAGACCGTGGGTGCCAGTGTCTCAGTGGGTAGCAGCCACCACAGGGAAGGTGTTCACAAAATGTTTCCAACCTTGCGAATGGATGATCCAGCCGACACCTTCATGTCACAGACTGGAAGGATGCAGGCTCTTGTGTGCCAGTGTCCCCTTCCCCTCTGCTTTGCTGTGTGCCAGATACTTTACGGACTTTTAATCTAAACATCACAACACCTCTAGCATGCAGGAGTTATGAGTCGTGTTTTATGAATTAGTAGACTAAAGCCCAGAGCTGGTGAATGATAGCTCAGGATTCGTCATCCTGGAGTAAAAGCGAAACCAGTAAAATGTGTTTTCTCTTGAGTTTCTTAGGCTGTTGCGCATTTAGTTTGAGGCAACGACTAGGAAGTGCAGAGGACATTAGACCCTTACTAAGGGACTAAAACACATTGAGTGTTGTGAGAATGTGAGAATTTTGGGCCCAGTAGATCTGCGTTTATGAAACGAAGTATGATGTTAATAATACTTGGACCCATTTCCACGGGTGTGAGGTTGTGAGAGGCTAAAGAAGAGGTCTTAGACGTGAGAGAGTGGAGTTAGATGACACATACGGTGATATCTGACAGCACTTCAACACAGGTACAGTTTGTCTTGTCACCTCCATTTACTGCCTCCAGGACCCAGAGGGCTGCCGAGCATATAAAGGTGCGGTTCCCGGTGCAGCAGCAGGTGCTTTCACTGCCAAATCACACAGGGGCTGCCTACTTGCATCTGAGAGCAGAGCCTTTGGCATTCCTGTGAGGTCCCCTTTCTTCCCACTCAATGGGCTAGTCTTGTTTCATGAAAGCAAATCCCGAGAGCCAGGCCAAGCCAAAGTGGGGCCAAGGGCCTTGTGCTTTGGCCTCCAGGCTTGTGAATTTTTTGACTCTTGGAGAATGCCCTTACTCCTATTTTGTCCCTTTACCAGAGTATGTTGGGAGTGTCTTGTTAAATGATGTTTATTTAAGTGGGTCATGGTTACAATCTCTCCTGCGTCCCCCCCATAGCCACACCTCTTACTCTCTCCCCACTCTCTCTGCTTCAGGCCCATCAGCAGGCCCCATGTTCCCTGAGACAGGCGTGCTTTCCCCTTGGCCTTTGTAGGTGACGTTCCCTCCCGTTCCCCAGACGCCCCTGTGGCTTCTCACTTATCTCCCTCAGCATCTTACTCAAATGTTAAGTTTTAAGACTGGACTCACCTGATCACCCATTTAAAACTGAGAACCTTCCTCTACCTGCTGTCCTCCCACCTTCCCCATGGCTGTATTCGCAGTGCCTACACCTGTGCCTGATGTGGAGTGGGTGCCCGGGCAGGGTTTTGAGCGAAATAACACAATTGAGTAGCTGCTGCTTTAACTGGATGTTCCATAGCCACTCACAATTCTGCAATACCTGAGCTTCTTGTTCGGACTCTGCTCATTTTTATTAAGCTCTTTCCTGCTGGCCAGTTTGAGGTCAAATCTTCTGACCAATGGGAACAAAGAAAGAAGACTGGCTTTATTGAATATACTGAAAAATGGCTATATATTTGAAGCCAATCCCATATATACTTTTTTTCTTGAGATACAGTCTCACTACATCGCCCTCGGTAGAGTGCCGGGGCATCACAGCTCACAGCAACCTCAAACTCTTGGACTTAAGTGATTCTCTTGCCTCAGCCTCCCAAGTAGGTGGGACCACAGGCACCCACCACAATGCCTGGCTATTTCTTTGTTGTAGGTGTCATTGTTAGCAGGCCTAGGCCGGGATCAAACCTGCCAGTCTTGGTATATGTGGCTGGCGCCTCAGCTGCTGAGCTACAGGCACTGAGCCCTCATATCCTACTTTTAACACCCTCCCACCAATCCCTTTTTGTTTCAAATAAGGTTGAGGGTATAGTCATAGCTACTTTGTGGGGTCATAGTGAGAATTAGCCAGGCCGATATGTGTGACGCATTCTGAACAGTACGGACGGAGTAGGTGTTCAGGAAGTGTTGTGAGTTCCCCTTACTCAGCTGGGGCACATACTGCTTTCTCCCCATTGACTGTAAGCAGAAGAAATGGCCATCCCTGCTCTGGGGGGTGTGTAATGATGTTCTGGGTCTTGCATCGTAAGTTTCTCAATATTGTTGAGAGGACAAGGAGAGAGAGAACCTTGCCCAGTGATGCTGGTTACTTAAAAACACACCCTCTGGCCAGCCCGGCGTGGTCCTGGGGATCACCCTCACTCACTGGCCTCTCTGATAGTCGCTGCTTATGCCTTTGGCTGGAGAAAAACCCACACTTGGCACTTTCGCCAGGTCCTGGATGAGAGGCAAGCTGGTGCCTTGCCCAGCCCCCTGACACAGGAGCCTGTTGCCCCAACTGAGATAATTTTCTTGTCACGGGGCCTGAAATTTTCACTCAAGTCATCTTCGAACTGGTGTTCTGAAACAGAGCCAAGTCCTCAAGCTTGCGTTTGCAGGCTGGGGACCTGCTGTTCCCTAAAAATGTACCTTTCTAAGAAAAAGGAAAAACTTAATACAGCTGGCTTGCCAGGGGGGATTAAGTGGCAGCGTCTTTTTTTTTTTTTTTGGAACGGCAATTTGGATGTAGACAGGAAGCTTTAGAGTCTTTTGCAAAAACAGGGGGAAAAAATGAAAAAGAAATCCCTCACGTCCCCAGGGAAACATTTGAGGAACAGTCGAGCCTGAGGGAAGTTTGGATGCCAAGAAGCCGTGTTCTGCGCTGGTCAGAATGTGGACACGGTGGGTGAGATTTGGGCAGCTGCACAGCTCGCCGCCCAGCAGTTTTCTATTCAAGCCACTCTGGCAGGGGGAAGTGTGCTTTCTTTCATCACTTCTTTTTCTCTTTTTGAAGGAAAGTTAAAGAAAACCAAAGAGCAATTATAAAATATCCAGCGTCTCACCGCTGTCACTGAGCGGGGGACCCAGGTCATCCTCAGAAGCTAGTTTCAGGGAGCCCCCATGCCCACCCCAGAAAGCAAGCTGAACTCTAAAAGACAGCCTAGACAATGGATCAGATGCCAAACTATGTGAAGTGCCCAGAGGCAACTCCAAAACACCCGGCCCACCAGTGGGTAGAGGCTGCCAAGGAGCCAGATGCTGTAGCTTTAAAAATACCTTCCGCTGCTTGGCACCTGCAGTGGCTGGCTGCTGTCTCCAAGAAGGAGCGGAGGGCTGGGACAGCTGGGCAGGCGGCAGCAACCGGCGCGTGTGTAACGAGAGCGCCTCTAACCATGGGGCTGCCCATTTGGCCTTGTTAAACCACCCCCAGCATATGGTGAGAGACATCTGCCCAGGATTTGGACCTCACAGACTGGAAGAGGAGGGCTCCACACAGCATTCTGAGGCCTGAGAGCCTGGAGGCAGCTGGGAAGGCATTTCTGGGGCCAAGGGCCTCATTTGACAGATGAGACCAAATTCTGAGAAAGGCCTGGCTTATGGTCATGCAATAGTGTGTTGTCAATATGCCAGGGAACAAGTCATTGGGTTTCTCTGAGCCTCTATTTACCTACCTGTGAAATGGGGTAACAGACATACCTTATGGGTCTGATGTGAGGTTAGATAAAATAATTTAAATGAATGCCCCTTGTTAATTACATTTTAGTTGAATGTGATTCTCAGTTTTCCAATGGTAATAATTGAAAGCAGCCATGGACTCGTTACATTTTCAGGAGGCTTTGGAAAAGATCCAACCCTGTCCTTTCATCCCTGCCTGGGCTGGATGAATTTCACCTAGTTGAGAATTGCACCCTTTTTTGACTGCTATTAAAATGCAGACTCTGTTCCAAAGATAAAACTTTGAAGAGTTTGCCCTTGAGGCAGGTTTTTTTTTTTTGTTGTTGTTGCTGTTTTAAAAGGGATAGGGGAATCCTACAAAAAAAGAAAACAAAATAAACAAGCAAAACCCCCAGAACTCCAGGTGGAGAGCCAATAACAGCTCTTGGCTCTTCTGACTCTCCTCTACTCCAAATCTCAACTTCAAATATTCACAGTGAAACTATCGTTTTATTTATTTATTTGTTTATTTTGCTTCTAGATAACATTCTTTTGGATTATCTTTGTATCACTACTCTTCCATTTTAAAAAGGCACTAGGAAGTAGACTCTTAAGGAGGGCCGTGGCTCAGCCGGAAAGGCCCTAGGAGGATATACCGCGTATACTCGAGTATAAGCCGACCCGAGTATAAGTCGACCCCCTTAATTTTGCCCTAAAAACTGGGAAAACTTAGTGACTTGAGTATAAGCCGAGGTGGAAAATGCAGCAGCCACTGGTAAATTTCAAAAATAAAAATATATACCCAAAACAATTACAATAATTGAGGAATCAGTAGGTTAAA
>CAUYPK010142098.1:0-17132 GCA_963574355.1 Loris lydekkerianus | reverse complement strand
TTCTGGGGTGTAATATTCATTAAAATTTTGTTCAGAGCTTTTTTTTTTTTTTTTTTTTTTTTTTTTCTAATTAGCTTTCCTTACTGTTTGTGTATTTAATGTGTCGTCCAAGACAACTTTTGTTCCTCTGATTGTGATGCGGAGAAAAAAAGATTGGACGTCCCTGAAGGATAATAACACCTCAGAGTGCTCTGCTTAAGAATGATATGAGATACCACACATAAATTCTCTAGTATGGAATTTATCTTTGTTAATCCTCAATAAATGTTAGCTGCCTCTTCCTTGAAACAAAATGAAATGGTGGGTGTGAAATAGCTTTGTAAATATGAACTATTATCAGTTTCTTCTTTTAGAAATGGGCATTAGTAATATAGTTTATAATCTCAGTAGTATAATAGGTTTTCTCAGGATTTGAAATAATAAATACATTAGTAATATAGTTTATAATTTCAATAGTATAGTAGGTTTTCTCAGGATTTGAAATAATAAGTACATACCCAGATTTGATTATCCTTAAAGATTTGTTCTTGCTTCATAAACTTTCAAAGCCCTTACAGAAGTCCAGTAGCAAGCTCACATTATTTATGAGACTAACAGTTACGAGACTAATGATTAGTCTGTGTATCCGTAAGTATGAACACTAAATATACCTATTACCTTCTTTTTATGGTCTTTAGGCCCTCCTACTTTTTCTTACTCCTCCTCGTCCTCAGTAAGAACTTTGAATCTAAAGGGATTTAAGAGCTGGCCTATACCCTGGTCTTTTCCTGTTTTGGTGCTTCTGATTGGATTGGCTGTGATGATCCTTATTTGGATGTGCAATTAATTGTCTAAAATAAGCTTGTGTACCGTGAATTAAGAGGTAGAGTGTCAAGGACTTGGAAGAGTTGAATTCCTTGGAAACTTACTTGCTGTAGTCCAGTTTAGAGAGACATTGATGACTTCTAAAAATGTTACTACCACTCAAGAACATTGAAATATTATTTATCAAATATTCATTAAACATTTATGTGCTTGGCACTTTCTGGTGAGCCCAGAAGTATATTTTGGTCCCAAGTTTCTTCCTTCTAGGGTAGTTTAGAGTTCAAAACAACTAAAAAATGTGGAAATGTAGACATTAAACTTTTGAATGGAAAACATTATCAGTAATCAGTGCTATATAAATTCAGAAGCTCTGTTCTATTTATTTTTGTATTTAAAATTTTAAGACAAAGTATAATGAATTCTGATTTTTTTCATCTGTGAAACAAATAACAATATCCTATAGGATTATTGTGATGTTTAGATGACACTGGATATGTGACACCCAGCTGTAATATATAAACCTAATATATACAATAAAGTTTATTCTAATTTCAAATTCTCAATTCTAATCATGTATGTTCTTTCTATGTTTTTAATTGAAAAAGTAAGTGATATGTGGTTAAAAAAAATGGAGGTAAGACAAAATGATAAGTATTCTCGCTTGAAACCATAGGTTCTTCTCTGAACTTTTGTACCCAGAGCATGATTTTAAATACTTCCCACTAATTATTCTAGTACATAGACTTTTATATATAATTATATATATTTTTATTTTTATAACATGTAAGTGGAAGAATATTATACATGTCTTGTATCCTGCTTTTTTTTAATTTAAAAAGATTTTAGCAGTCTCTCCATCAGCAAATGTAGGTAGTTAATACATTATTCTTTTGTTATTCTTTTTTTTTTTTTTTTTTTGAGACAGAGCCTCAAGCTGTCACCCTGGGTAGAGTGCAGTGGCATCACAGCTCACAGCAACCTCCAACTCCTGGGCTCAAGTGATTCTCCTGCCTCTGCCTCCCAAGTAGCTGGGACTATAGGCGCCTACCACAATGCCCCGGCTATTTCTTTTTTCTTTTTTTAGTTGCAGCCGTCATTGTTGTTTGGCAGGTCTGGGCTAGATTTGAACCCACCAGCTCAGGTGTATGTGGCTGGCGCCTTAGCCTCTTGAGCCACAGGTGCCGACCCTCTTTTGTTATTCCTAATGGTTTTTGAGTATTGTATTATTTGAATGTATAGTAATCTAATCGATGTCTTTCCCCGTACTCATTTAATGCAGTCATTCAAAATATATTTATTCAAAGCTTTCCTCTCTTTAGGATCAACTCACTATTTTGAAGGTCTATTCTCCCAAGAAGAAGGGACAGAAAGAAAGATCTCTTTGTAAGAAAGCCTTGGGTAGCCCATGAACGAACCAGCAGAAAACCGATTGGAGTGCAGCAGGACTCCAGAGCCAGATATAAGGCTCAGAAAAGGGCACCACGTTGATGGTACAAGGGGAGGAGAAAATGAAAACGACCAAGGAGATCTGGATCCTATTTTAGAGGCAACTGTTTTTTCTTCCCATCATAAGAAAGTAAGTTAAGTTGGAAGGATGGTAAGGCAAAAATTTATGGGGATGTGGTAAGAGGGAGGATATTAAAAAATATATGGGGAAAAAATATATGGGGCCATTGCTGGAGAAGAGGGAGTGTTGAGAAGGAACTTTGAGCATGTTTGTGCTTTTCTTCAGTATAACTTGAAGTCACTTATTCTTAAATTAGCTCAGGTATTATTTTGATCCATAGTTTTGCCATTCTGCTAATGCAAAAATCATACTTAATCTGCTTTATCTTCTTTAAGGAAGAAGAAATGGGTTTTGTAGTTACAATATAACCTTTGTAATTTGATCATGCTTTAGTTATGATGTCATCAGTGCTATTTTTGGAGAAATGCTAAGTGCTGAAACTTTTACAGAAACTGTTTATCTTCAGTGCATACCTGGGGAGTCAGTTGAATTACTGAAAGCAGAAGGCAGATTTTAATCTTTCTAATTCCCAGAAAACAGAGTAGCCTTTAGGCAGTTTATACCTAGAGAGCAAAGGTGTAAATATTTACAAACAGAAAGTCCTTTTAAATGACATTTAGTTTTGTGCTCTGGAATTTTCCCACTATGTAGCATATGTTCAGTGTTGTGGCACTAATAGTACACTTTCTCAAACTATGAGTTGTGAATTAAGTTTAGTATCACAAAGCATTAAAAAAATTGAACAGCAAAATAGAATAAAAATATTGAAGTCCATGTCTATAATAAGTAATACACATTTAAACTATATTATTTGATGACATTTTTTAGTTTTATATAGTTATATATGCAAATATGTGATAAATAATATATGAAATACAAGTCTCAGTGTGGGTTGTAGTTGAAAATCTCTCAAAGGCTTCTACTTAGAGGAGCAAAGTTTCTGCTTATATGTGGTGTATGTTATATCTGCTTATGTTCCATTGGCTATAGCAGTCACAAGGCCAGTCCAAACACAGTTGTAAGGGACTATGTTCTTTGGTGGGGAAGGGATGAGTAAATTACTGAGAACTATAACATAAAATCTGCCACAGTTCCTAAAGAAAAGAAAGTTCCCCATCCCAGGATCTTTAATTGGTTATTGTATTTAATGTAATTAATTTTAGTGCTGAGTCTGAAGTTGGAGAGAGAAGTTTTAGCTTATAACACAGAAAATTATTAGACTGAAAGTTAGATCTAAGTTTTTCTTTTACGCTCCTATTATTTTGTAAAACTTTTCAGTATCACTTTCTCTGAAAAAGTGTAATAATACTGTGTATATTATATCACTTTTATAATTTTCTCTGAAAAAGTGTAATAACACTATATTATACCTTCTGTATGTGTAGTATAAGAATAATGTAAACATTTATATGAAAATTCTTCTAGTTTTTAGTTAGATTTGATGTTCCCTTTTCTGTTCCTATCTGTTGCCCTGAATTCTAATAGTGAACATTGGGTTAAAAAACAAAACCAAGCAGTTTAAATACTAAAGGTTTCTTCAGATTGTTGTAAAATATTGTGTATAATTGAACAGATTATTTTATGGTATGTTAATCCTCTATGTGTTAGAGAGGAAATTAGGTGACCTAGAGCCTGCTGGTAAGTGAAGTAATTGAGATTCAGGTCTTATAACTATAGTTTTGTTTCTGTTATTTTCAACATATTCTAATTGTTTACAGTTTGGGACAGTTTTGACCCCTCTGAGGCATTTGGTAGTGTCTGGTGACATTTTGGGTTATTACAGGTAGGGAGATTGTGCTATTGGAATCTAGTGGGTAGAGGTCAGGGATGCTGCTAAACCTCTTACAGTGTACAGATAGCCCCCCACACGAAAGAATTATCTATCAGGGGTGTTCAACCCATGCTGATTTTGTGAAGACTTCTGTTTATCTGTGGGGTTGGATATCATGAAAATTATGCACAGACTTTTGGGGGGGGGGCTGATTAACTTTGTTAGTGTTTGTGTAGTTAATATGTAGCCTGAGACAGCTCTTATTCTTCCAGTGTGAGGCAGAGGAAAGAATAGGTTGGACACTCCTGATTCTAGCTGATGGCAATAATGCTGAGATTGAAAAATCTGATTCTGACCACCTCTGTAGCATATTGCACATCTAGAACTGTTATACTAGAATGGAAATATTATAGCAATGTAATTTTCAGACCTAGGGCTTCATTTTGCAAATCTCTAAGAGATAGCTGTCAAATCATAATCCAACAGGACTTCCTGATGGATTAGATGTAAAGAGGGACTAAAATGAAGGAGTCGAGGATAATTGCTGGATGTTTTAGCCTGTGGTAAAACTGAAATTGTTAAAGCAAGAGGGAGAAGCAGGTCTTAAAGGAGGGAAATCTAAGAGTTCTGTTCTGGAAATGTGAAATTATTAAATTTCTTAGAGGTCATCTTGAGCAGATATGTAAATGTATCACTGAAGATTTTAATGTACCTCTGTTTCTTTCTTTCTTTCTTTTGTAAAAATAAATTTTATTTATTTATTTATTTATTTGAGACAGAGCCTCAAGCTGTTGCCCTGGGTAGAGTGCTGTGGCGTCATAGCTCACAGCAACCTCCAACTTCTGGGCTCAAGTGATTCACCTGCCACAATGCCCGGCTATTTTTTGGTTGCAGCCGTCATTGTTGTTTGGCGGGCCCAGGCTGGATTCGAACTCGCCGTCTCAGGTGTATGTGGCTGGTGTCTTAGCCGCTTGCGCCACAGGCGCAGAGCCAAAATGAACTGCAAGGTTTTTTTTTTTTTGTGTGTGTGTGTGTGTGGTTTTTGGCTGGGGCTGGGTTTGCCCCACCTGTTTGAGCCACAGGCGCTGCCCTCATACCTCTGTTTCTTAACTATTTAAAACTGACACTTGTGCTTATAGAATCTAAGTAATTGAAATAATTTCAGGTTAGCCAGTTTGATATTAAAAATGGCAGTGAAGTTCTATTTATGATATTAATCATCACTTTAGCTATGAAATAATGTTTTTATTTATTTCTTTATTTTTGAGACAGAATATTACTATGTCGCCCTCGATAGAGTGCTGTAGTGTCACAGCTCACAGCAACTTAAAACTCTTGGGCTCAAGCGATTCTCTTGCCTCAGCCTCCCAAGTAGCTGGGACTACCGGTGCCTGCCATGACACCCAGCAATTTTTTGTTACAATTGTCATTGTTGGGTAGCTGGCCTGGGCTGGGTTCCAACCCACCATCTTCGGTGTATATGGCTGGCACTGTAACCACTGTGCTATGGGCACTGAGCCAAAATAATGTTTTTAGATACAGAATTTGCCTATCTAATTCCTTTTGTATCAGGTTATATTATTGATTTTCTTGTTTGTAGTTATACTGTTTTTTTGTTTGTTTGATTATTATCTTCACTGGATAGAGTGCTGTCTTCCAAAGATGATATTTATGTTTTTTGTTTTTTTTAGGCAGGGTCTCACTTTGTTGCCCTCGGTAGAGTGCCATGGCATCACAGCTCATAGCAACCTCCAGCTCTTGGGCTTAGGTGATTCTCTTGCCTCAGCCTCCCAAGTAGCTGGGATTACAGGTGCCCGCCACAGCACCCGGCTATTTTTTATGTTGTTGTTGCAGTTTGGCCGGGGCCAGGTTTGAACCTGCCACCCTCTGTATATGGGGCTGGTGCCCTACTCACTGAGCCACAGGCGCTGCCCGATATTTGTGTTTTTTATTTCACTAACAATTAAGTGAATGTGATTTAAAAAAATCTCTATGAATGAATTCATTATATTACCCTAAAAACTTGTATTTGGTTTTCCTTTAATCTTAAGAGCTAACCAAAAGTCAGCAGTATGAATGAAAGAACCATCTTTCCTTCCCATCTGTTTTAACAGTTTCTGTATGAGGAGTCAAAGAGTGAGAGGATCTGATCCTTAAATTGTGGAATGTTAGGACCAAAAGGGCTACCTGAAATCGTCTTGTTTGCCTTCTTCAGTTAATCAATGAGGAAATTGTGTGTGTGGTTTTTTTGTTTGTTTGTTTGTTTGTTTTGTTATTCTTAATGTTCCTAATGAAAATTTGTCCTTCATGTTATTTCTCTTTAACTGAAGGTGAAGTTCTTTGCTGCAAAAGAGACCAGTACATTTGTATGTACTACCTACTTGGGAGGTAGTTTTCAGTAGATTTTTTTTTTTTTTTTTTTTTTTTTGACATCAGCCTAACTCACTACAACCTCAAATTCCTGGATTCAAGTGATCCTCCTGCCTCAGCCTCCCAAGTAGCTATGGACTGCAGGGGCCTACCACCATGCCCTTTTTTTCCTATTTTTGGTAGAGATGGGGTCTTGCTCCTGCTGAGGTTGCTCTTGAACTCCTGAGCTCAAGGGATTCTCTTGCCTCGGCTTCCCAGAGTGCTAGGATTATAGTGTGAGCCACTGCACCTGGCCTTAGTAAAAATTATTGATTATTTAAGGAATGAAAACTTTTTTCTGTCTTGGTCCTCCCTTGGCCCTTTTCCCCTGTTCATTATAACTTCTCTTCTTGGCTTAATTAATTGCCAAGTTAGTGTATGGTATACATGGGAGCTAGAAAAGAAGGGGAATTGAGTTGCACAAAGCTATGCAATTCTGAGACTGAAATTAAAGGCAAAATATTAACTTAATATCTTCACATGAAGAGCTCCATATACTGATTTTTTTGTTTGTGTTTGGAAAAAGGACTCATTTCTTACAATTTTTCAGTTTTGAAGTTGACCTATCAGAATTATTTGCAGGTAGAGTGTATCCTTTTCAATAATTTTAATAATGCCCTAATTTGTGCTTAGCACTTTCCATAGACATTATCTCATTTGCTTCTCAAAACTGTACTCTGAAGTGGGAAGAACATATAGGATCTCTTTTTGAAAGTGGGTAAAAGTAGGATTTAGAAAGGCTAGTGTAGTAATTTGCCCAGGGTCACATGGCTAAGTGAGGGCATGTGCTGTAATTCTTCTGATCATTCTTTCTGCTGAACAAAACTGCCTTTATTGGAATTGGCACCAGACTGACTTAATATTTCTGAATTCCAAAGCCTGCCCTCGAGTGTTTACATTGAGTCCAGAGGTTAGATTCAACACTTGGCCTTGTTTTTTGACAGAATTATTGCATACCTTGTTTTCTGTGAGGCCAAGGTAATTTTACTTTTCAGGTGCATTCTAACTTTTTAGAGTTTTTTGAGTTTCTGTTTATTTTGAAAGTGAATACAATAAATAGATCACACATTTCTAATGATTTAGCATCATTTTCTTTGAATGTTTTTTCCCTTCCATTTTAAGATGTAGAACTTAACTAGATTGCATAGGCTAGACGAGAGCCCTTAGGTTCTCTAAGTGTAATAGGAAAGCCAACAAGGGTGTTTTGTTTTGTTTTCTTTTTAAAAAATTTAAAGCAGGTGAAATTCTGAATTTATAAAAGTAAGTGTAGTGAGGCCAGGCATGGTGACTCATGCCTGTAATCCTAGCAATTGGGAGGCTGAGGCAGGTGGATTGCCTGAGCTCACAAGTTCGAGACCAGCCTGAGCCAGAGCAAGACCTCATCTCTAAAAGTAGCTGGGTGTTGTGGAGGGTATCTGTAGTCCAACTACTCAGGAGGCTGAGGTAAGAAAATCACTTGAGCCTGAGAGTTTAAGATTGCTGTGAGCTATGACTCTACCAAGAGCTACAAAGTGAGACTCTGTCTCAAAAAAAAAAAGTAGGTATAGGGTAGTTATGTGCATTGTAGAGCACTGTATCTTTTTGTACAAGTGTTTACTTACCACCAGTTCCCTTTAAAGCAATGAATCTGTTAGGAGTGCTCATCTGACCACATATGGCCCTTTAAAGAAAATATGTATGCCAGGATTTCATTCCACACCTACACATTCAGAATCTTTGGGTCCTGGATGTATATACAATTTAAAACAGTTTCACAAGTGTGCTCACTTCAGCAGCACATATGCCAAAAAGTTTCACAAGTGACTAAGATGCTCACTACTGTTTAAAAACCAGTGCCTAAAGTAATAGCTTTATTTTATTTAAAATAGTTAATGTATTAAAAAAATTTCCCTGGAGCATGCTTTGCAGTGAGACAAATTCCTCAGAAGAATATTAGGGAAATCAAGTTAGATTTATTTGCTGTTTGTTAAAAAGGAAATCATCACATTTACTTATGACTTAGTTTCTTAAAAAAAAACTTTTTATTGAGTTAGTTCACATACTATAAAATTCCCCCCTTAAGTGTACAATTCAGTGGTTTTAGTATAGTCTCAGAGTTGCACCACCATCATGCCAGTCTCATGTCAGAACATTTTTGTCTTACCCCAAGAAATTTCTCTGTTCCTATCCTCTAACCTCTAGTCTACTTTCTGTGTCTATGACTTTGCCTATTCTGGACTTTTCTTTCTTTTTTAAAAATAAATGAGATCATATGGTAGGTTTGTATTTTGTGTCTGTCTTCTTTTATTTATTATGTTTTTAAGGTTCATCTATTTTGTACCCTGTATTAGTACATCCTTTTTATTACTGAATAATATACCATTGAATGGATAAACAGTTTTCTTTCCTTCCTCTGGTTTCACATTCTGTGGTTTGTTTCTTGTGGTCAAAGGGAACAACGGGTCTAAAGACTCAAGAGCAAAAAGTAATATGATGTTTTTAGGGAATAGTATTAATAATAGTTAACATTTATTGAGTATACACTGGCATATACTGATGTCTGAACCTAAAACATGTTGAGCTTAGCTGGAATGAAAAGGCAAGGGTACAGTGAAGTGGAGGATGTAGTAGCAAGTAAGCTTAGCTGGCTAGGGCCTAAAGTCTAGATCTTTAGACTCCTAGTCCAGTATTCTTCATTTATCCAAAATTCTTTTTGAAATTTGCATCAGATTTAAAGATTTTGTAATGTGTTTTGTTGGGTAAAATGATTAGACCATTGCCTCTAGGCCTCTGATTCTAACGCCTATACTCTTTTGCCTATATTTGCTAAAGTTTATAGTTAAGAAGCATTTTTTAAGCTTTTTTGTTGTTGTTGTTTGGGATTCATTGAGGGTACAAAGAATTAGGTTATACTGATTTCATTTGTGAGATAAAGTCCCTCTTATAGTGTCCCGCCATTAAGAAGTGTGCCATACACAATGACTCCCGCTCCCATTTTTAAGGTTTTAGACAAAAATATAAAAGAGGCATTTCAAACCAATTATTCTGCATCTTTAATTTATGACTTTTTAAAAAATTATCTCTGCACTTCTAAGATATTAGGTTAAATAAAGAGATCACCCTTTATGGTTGTTCTACTTTTCCCTCTGCTCCAGATTCTTCTTCATAAATTGGGGGATTAGGAGCCAACTTTTATTCATTTAGCCTAGAACTTACTCTGTTCAACTGGTTTATTTTAACCAAACTCAAAAATGCCACTGAATATTAGTTTATTCAAAGAAAACTAACCTGTTTATCGCTTTATTTTATTTTCGTGGGCTAGTCTGCTGAGGAGATTTACTTAAGATTAGAAAGAGTTGCTATACGAGAATTTTAAAAAATTGGATGATTTTAAAGATATTTCCCTTCAAGCTTTGATAGACGTGCTTAATGAATGCAGTCAATATTTCTAGGCAGGCCAGGATGAATGTTTATATAGACTAGATATTGTACTTATTCTTTTGGAGGATGCTAGATACAATCATCCACTAGTGCTTATCTTTCAGTCGTCATTTTTTCTTTTTTTTTTTTTTTTTAGAGACAGTCTCACTTTGTCACTCTCGGTAGAGTACTGTGGTGTCACAGCTCACAGCAACCTCCAACTCCTGGGCTTAGGCGATTCTCTTGCCTTAGCTTCCCGAGTAGCTAGGACTACAGGCGCCTGCCACAATGCCCGGCTATTTTTTTGTTGCAGTTTGGCCAGGGCTGAGTCGAACCTGCCACCCTCCATATATGGGGTTGGCACCCTAACCACTGAGCCACAGGTGCTGCCCTCAGTTGTCATTTTTTCATAGACTCCTTAATTTCCAGCAACCCCTGTGGTTTTGTTAGCTGTATCAGCTTGCTGATGCCCTTACTACACGTTGCTAATTTCTAAATTTAAGGCTAATTTCAGCCTGTCTAAAGACCATCAGAATAACTTGTAGGTAAAAGTTTATTATGTCCTACACATGGGGTGAACACCACCGTAAAGAATCCTAGTAGCATTTTAGAAACAAGAGGTCATGGATAGATAAATATAGAGTTTAGGGGTTTGGGGTCAAGTGATTTAAAGCCTATCTTTCAATATAGAGATCTTACTGGGACTGGACAGAGTTTGTGATAAGATAGATTAGGATTCTTGGACCAACTGTTGATAAGCAAATTTGTTTGATAAGTGAGCAGGTTTGCCCAGTTGAGCAATTTATTGTTCTGAGATTCTGGCTGAATTATTATTAATTTAAATGAATTATTGTTAATTTAAATGAATTGCCAAGAAGTTCCTAAAGCAAGCTAATGATGAAGATATTTACTGGTTTGCATCCTTACCTGCCTGGGCCAGAAGTTATGTTAATATAGGGGTCTCATAATTAAGCTCTGTTGAGTGTAGAAGGTCTCACTTCTTAATAACATCTATGAAGACAGATAAATTTTCATCAAAGATTTGCTGTTCCCATTCGTGGGTGTTGTACCAGTTTTGGACCATTTTCTTCTAATTGTGAATGATATTGTGATTGTGGTTTTCTGGCACTTTGCATACTGACTTGAGCTAGTATTTAATGCTTTACTATTTTCCTAAATTCATCTGAAACTTCAGCTGAAATGAGCTAGACTCTTTTCCTCAAAATAGTACTTTTGCTTTTCCCTCTTTTTTTTTTTTTTTTTCTTTTTTTTGTGGCCGGGGCTGGGTTTGAATCCCCCACCTCCAGCGTATGGGACCAGCGCCCTACTCCTTTGTGCCACAGGCACCACCCACTTTTCCCTCTTTGTTATTTTCTTTTATTTCATCTTTCCAAAATTTTATTCTTTGTGCAGCTTTTCCTGAGCTACCTAATCCCTATTTTTGAACTAGCTATACCTTATTTCCATGATAGTCATTCATGTGGCTAATTTAGCCCCTTCTTAGATTGCATGCCTGTGGAAGAAAGACTATGTTTTATTTATCTTATATTTAGTCATCTTAATAAGTATTTGTTAAACTGAATTACTCTATTGAACTGAGCTGGTCTAATAACCCAAATAGGTTTGTTAATTATTTTCATATTAGGTTGATCTTAAAGACCTTTTATTTTTATCACTATAGTTCTCCATCTTTCCAAAGATAAAATATACTCTAGAAAATGTCCTTTTTGGTAGCACTTTGGACAGATCATCAGTCAGGTGTCATTTTTTTTTTGAAATACAACCAACTTTAACTCAGTCTTCTCATAGATAGACTTCACTGAATCTAGGAGGGGGAAGATAATTAACAATGTCTTTGTACTCATTTTGAGCATTGACATTTCCAAGTTTAAATATAGTGGTTTAGTCATAGAACACCTTGGAGAATTAAGTTTTATGCCTTTATTCTAGGCAGCTTTGGTTTTCCCAATGTCTATTTTTCTTCATAATTTGTTTGATAAGGGTATGGTGAGGGGGATGATAAGATAAGCAGAACATAGAAGTATTTAACACTTATATGTGATCATCTGTATACAGGTATAATTTATTGTTGAAAGAAGGGTCTTTGGGTACTGTGGTTTAGTGCCAATTGGATAGAGGATTGAAAGAGCCCAGCCCAGGCCTGCCAAACAGCAATGACAACTACAGCCAGAAAACAGCCAGGCATTGTGGCGGGCACCTGTAGTCCCAGCTACTTGGGAGGCTGAGGCAGGAGAATTGCTTAAGCCCAAAAGAGTTTGAGGTTGCTGTGAGCTCTGATGCTACGGCACTCTACAGAGGGGGACAAAAGAGTAATTCTAATCATGAAAGGTAGTGTTCAGGATTAATATTAGAAAACAGAGACTATTTTAAATATAATGTCAGGCATAGGTGTATATGGTATAGCTATTGACTGGCTTATATACCTTAGGGAAAATTTATTTTTTATCCTATGTTCTAACCAGTATTTAATTCTACCATCTTATCTCTACTTTGTCCTCTACCCGGAAACTGCATTTACTACTGCCTGTCCCATGTGGATCTCTAATTAGCAACTCCATAATGATTGTACACAATAAATAGCTAATTGTGGACTAGATTATTAGGTATTTATTCTTTGAGAAGGTATTTGTGAATATTCTATAGGAGGGTGAGAATTTAGTATAGTAATGAATCAATAGACTTACTAATACTTTGCACTTCTGAAAGAAATATTCTTTTATAAAAATTCTGAAATCTTGTTGACATGTTGTGATGAAAAGATATATTTATTGTGGTGGCTCACGCCTATAATCCTAGCACTTGAGAGGCCGAGGCAGGTGATTGCCTGAGCTCACAGGTTCGAGACCAGCCTGAGTCAGAGCGAGACCCTGTCTCTAAAAATAGCTGGGCGTTGTGGTGGGCACCTGTAGTACCAGCTACTTGGGAGGCTGAGGCAAGAGAATTGCTTGAGCCCAAGAGTTTGAGGTTACTGTGAGCTGATGCTACAGCACTCAATCCCAGGGCAACAAAGTGAGACTATTTATCTTTACAAAATAAATATTTCTGACCACCAGTTTTATATTCTGCCTCACGTGATACACGGGACAACTAGAGATGGAATTATGTGTATTAGTATTGGTAGTACTTATTAATAAAAATACCCATAAGCCAGATGTAGTTACAAATCTTAGAAATGTAGTCTATAGTGAAATTGCTGCCTTACACACAGGCTAGTTAGTATTCTGCTGAGTTGAGATTGGCTTTTCTAGAAGCATCGTTTTGGATGGAAAGGGCAGTTGTACAAGATGGAAAGAGAAAATGCATTTAGGCAGCCCTTGCTTTGCAAGGTTCTATTATGCATGCATTACAGTCATCATGGCTTAGTTAAAGAACACCAATTTCTCAAAAATACAGTTCACAGTTCAGTTATGTGTACTGTGAATAGCTGTGTACAGTATAAAACTTTCTGTTAGTTTTTCAGCCCTCAGGATACTGTGCAAATAATTGTGCTTAGTGATCAGCTGCTAATCGTGCTACTTCTTTCAAAGGTTGCCAGAAATTGCCTGGTTATTGTACATTTGATATTTAGGTAATGTGCAGGCAACAAAGGGCATTGTTATGTCACTTCCTTGTCTACTAGTAATAAAGTTTTAACTTTTTTATAAAAATGGATCATCAAAAGAGGGATTTAGCAAACAAAGATAAAAGTGAAGCATAGAAATGAAAATGATAATATTCAAAGTGAAAGTCAAATCGAACATAACTGGAGTTAATAGATGAAATAGCTGTCTGTGGAGATGTTAGCCCTGCCATCATTGAAGAGATTCTAGATCAGGCGTCCTCAAACTTTTTAAAGAGGGGGCCAATTCACTGTCCCTCAGACCGTTGGAGGGCCGGACTATAGTTTAAAAAAAAAATATGAACAAATTCCTATGCACACTGCACATATCTTATTTTGAAGTAAAAAACAAAACAGGAACAAATACAATTCACACCACTTCATGTGGCCCACGGGCCGCAGTTTGAGGACGCCTGTTCTAGATGTACAAACAGAAGAATTTAGTGAAAGTGAACTTGTCAACATAAGAGTATGTCTGTTTACTATGGCATAGAAAAGATGCTTACTGTCTGGGAGAGGTGGCTCATGCCTTTAATCCTAGCACTCCAGGAGGCCAAGGCAAATAGATCACTTGAGCTAGAGAGTTCAAGACCAGCCTGAGCAAGAGTGAGACCCCATCTCTACTAAAAACAGAAAAACTAGCTGGGCATTGTGGCAGGGGTCTGTAGTCCCAGCTACTCGGGAGGCTGAGGCAAGAGAATCTCTTGAGCCCAAGAGTTTGAGGTTGCTGTGAGCTATGATGCCACAACATCTACTCAGGGTGACAAGAGTGAGACTGTGCCACAAGAATAGAATAGAGTAGAGTAGAGTAGAATAAAATAGAACAAAATAGAATAATAAGATATAAATAAAATAAAAATTTGCATTTAGAAACTATTGCTTTGGCAACAGAGAAAAGGCAAAGTTAGTTAACAAGATACTTAAATAGTCTAAAGCAGTGGTTCTTACCTAGGGGCAATTTTACACAAACTCCTCATTCCACTCCTGCATTTAGCAATATCTGGAGTCATTTTTACCTGTCACAAGCAGGGAGAGTGCTACTGGCATCTAGTGAGTAGAGGTCAGGGTGTTGTTAAAACATCGTTTTATGCACAGCCACAACAAAGAACTTTCTAGTCAAAATGTCAATAGTGGTTGAGAAACCTTGATCTAAAGAATGATTGACAGAGGGTCTATATATCTTGAATTACATACGCAGCAGCACAATATTGTGAATTTACACTAGAAAAAATTTATTTCTTTACTATGAAAGATTTTAAGAATAAGTGTTTACTAGCGCCAGGACAAAATGGTAAGTTTCATTTGAACAATTTAAAATGTATTTGTTAAGCAGCTACCATAATATAAGAGGAACCAGAGGTTACATGATTTGTTCAAGGTCACACACTTAGAAACTGCTAAAGTCAAAAGTTCAATTCACATCCATAGAGCTCCAAAGTTCATACTCTATCCATCACATTCACATTGTCTTCTAGTTATGAAAGTGGCGGATTTGGGGGGTAACATATGACATATGACCAAACGATCAAAACAAATAGAGACAGGCCTTGCTTGGAGTGCAGGACAGTGAAAACAACTGTGCAAGCCAAAACCACGCAAAGCAATTTTAATAATCAATGGGGAAAAATGGTCAGTTTAAATTATATAGGGAAACGAAAATAATAGCAAAGCTAGTATTTATTATACTTTAAAACACAAAACATTTAATGATGAAAAAAATAAACAATGTTGAGGATCACACACCCCCTACCCTCACTTTGTTTTTTTTAAAAAGCATTTTATTGAGGAATAATCTACATGGATAACATTTTACTGAAGGATAATTTAAACACTAATACCCAAATCTTAATTAAATTTATAGCCCTGTGATGCCTTAGATATGAATCATTTTCATCACTTTGCAAACTTCACTTATGCCCTTTTCCAGTTAATAATCTGCCCCTACCCCCAGAAATTACCACTTTATGTCTTCTGTCACAGTAGATTTGCTTTATCTGTTTCTGAACTTAATAAAAATGTCATCACACAATGTACACTCTTTGTGTCACACAATGTACACTCTTTGTGTTTGTCTTACACTTGATGTGTTTGCCACTCATCTGGGTTGTTTTGATATAACAGTTTCTTTTTTATTTCTTTTGATTATATGAATATGTCACACATAATTATCCATTCTCTTATGGGCAAATAAGAGGGTTGTTTCTGGTTTTTGACTATTATGAATAATGTTATTATTGATCTTTTGCTTTGTTTGTATTATAGTAAAATACCTATAACATAAAAGTTGCCATTTTAACCATTTTTAAGTGTTCAGTTAGTTCAGTGGCATTAAGTACCTTCACATTGTGTAACCATTACCACTATTTATTTCCAAAATTTTTCATCACCTCAAACAGAAACTCTGTACCTATTAAGAAATAACTTTTCATCCCTTATCCTTCTATCCCCTGATAAACTCAAATCTATTTTCTGTCTCTCATGAATTTGCCTATTGTAGATATTTCATGTAGGTGGAATTTTTCAATATTTGTACTTTGTGTGTGGCATGTTTTATTTAATATAATACTTTCAATGATCGTTTATATGACAACATGTATCAGAACTTCATTTCTTTTTATGGTTAATATTCTACTGTGTGTGTGTGTGTGTGTGTGTGTGTGTGTGTGTGTGTGTGTGTGTGTGTATACTTTATCTGTTAATCATTTGATGGGCATTTGGGTCATTTTCATACATTTTTTGCTGCAGCCATGCTGAACTACCATATTCTTTGTTTCATGGTTTTTCTTTACTGTGTTTTTGAGTACATGCGTTTACCTTTCCTGACATGCCTTTCCACTATCATGTCTGACTGGTGAACTCTACACATTTTTCTGGGCTTGCTTCATAATAAATTGTGCCAAAGTTAACACAATCAGACCTTATTCTTACAGTTCTCAACTCATTGCTGTAGTTATTTTCATAATGTGTGTCTTTTCCCTTAGGTCATAGGCGTCCTCCAACTTTTTAAACAGGGGGCCAGTTCACTGTTCCTCAGACTGTTGGAGGGCTGGACTATAGTTTAAAAAAAAACAACTATGAACAAATTCCTATGCACACTGCACATATCTTATTTTGGAGAAAAAAAAACAAAATGGGAACAAATACAATCAAATACAATCACCCCGCCTCCATGTGGCCCGCCTCATGTGGCCTATCATTATAATAATAAAGTTTATCTTTTATTTATCACCTTCTGAGTCCTAGGCTCTATGGTAGCTTCTTTATATTCATTGTCTTTGACTATCATATAGAACTGCAGTGTAGGTGCAGTATTGTTAAAGCCATATTACAGATAAGGAAACTGATGGCTTCGAATGATTTTTATGTAATTTTTTTTTTTTTATTGTTAAATCATAGCTGTGTACATTAGTGCAATCACCTGAACCCATTCTAAGATGCGCCATAGATGTAGCCCCACCCGTTACCCTCCCTCCCTCCCCTCTCTTCCCCTTCCTTGGCCCTTTCCCCATAGTCTTGTGCTATAGTTGGGTTATAGCCATCATGTGAAAGCTATAATTTAGCTTCATAGTAGGGCTGAGTACATTGGATACTTTTTCTTCCATTCCTGAGATACTTTGCTAAGA
>CAUYPK010142091.1:0-16567 GCA_963574355.1 Loris lydekkerianus | reverse complement strand
ATTGTTGGGCCCTGCCATGTGCCTGAGGCCTAGTGCAACTTCCCAAGCCTGACTAGAAGTAGATCCATCGAGCTACTTCCGCATAGCAATGACTCAGCAAGGCCCGGCCTGAAACTGCCTCTACCTAGATACAGCCAATGTGGTACCATGCCACTGGCCCGACCCTGTCACTCACCTCTCCCCCCGCCTTCTTTCCCTGCCCCTTCTCCACAATAAAAAAAAAAAAAAAAAAAAAAAAAAATATCCTGCAACCCAAATGGCAGGCCAAGGGCAGCCATCCTTAACCCACATAGAGTTCTTACAAATCAATAAAAAGATAAATCCTGAAATAAAAAAATAAATAAATAAATAAAAAATAAAAAATAAAAAATAAAAATAATTAACATGGAACAAGGAGACAAAGAGCATTTACAGCCCAGGGAGGGTGTGTTGATTACATAAGCAATGTCACCATCCAAACCTGCCTCAGAAAGAGATAACAACAAAAATATTTTAAACCCTATTTTAAACATGTCTTCTTCAGACTATTCCATTACCATTCTGTTCCAATTAAAACGTGTACACCAAAGTGGGTTTCTCTCAGAGGAATGTCAGAAAGCTAAAATGATCAGAGCAGTTGCTGAAACAAGAGAGAATAGGAAGTCAGGAAGGAGAGGTGGAGCCAGGTGGTGCCTGTGGCGCGAGGAATAGGGCACTGGCCCCACATATCAGAGGCAGCAGGTTAAAAACTGCAAAAAAAAAAAAAAAAAGAGATGGAGCCATCTAGACATGGAGAGAGAAAAGTGAAGCCTGGATAGGCAATGGGCAAAACAAAGTCTTTTATTTTTATTTATGTATGTATTTATTTATTTTTTAAATTATTTATTTCTATTGTTAAATCATAGCTGTGTACATTAGTGCAATCAAGGGGTACAATGTGCTGGTTTCATATACATATTTATTTATTGCTTTTTTCTTCACCCTAATTCTTAGTGAAGGTAAAATTTGTTTGCTATTACTCTTAAAATTCCCCTGGTCCCTTAACTTGTGGACACCTTTCCTAAAGACTAAGACCTTGAAGAAGTAATTTTCAAGCTTGGACTTGAACATAGAATACTTTACAGACTGAGAAACACAAAGATAGATAAGAGCATTAAGGAGAAAAAAGAAAAAAGAGAAAATAGGGATAAAACTAGAACATTCCAGAATTAAGGGGGAGAGGACATTTAAAGTTCATGTAGGAAGAAAGAGCTTAGCTTTAAAGAAAGAAAAAACAAAATAGTCCAAGTTCAAAAATAATCCTGCACTAAGAGGTCACAGAGAATCAATCTGAGAATTGGCTGTTAGAGTTGTGGTTTGAAGGAAAGTAATAGGATATTTAAGAATTACAATAAAATCAAACCCACAGTCATCCACCTTTATAGTCAGCATATTTGATTGAAAACTTTGACTGTATTTTCCAAATAGAAGCAGAGAAAGAACTATTTTCATAATTAGGTACTTTTTGCTACATATCATCTGGTTTACATTTCACTAGTGCAATTTGTTAGTTAATTTGTTTGTTCGTTTATTTATTTATTTTTTGAGACAGAGTCTCAATATGTCACCCTCCATAGAGTGCTGTTGCATCACAGCTCACAGCAACCTCAAACTCTTGGGCTTAAGCAATTGTCTTGCCTCAGCCACCCAAGTAGCTGGGACTACAGGGGAAAAAATCACCTATAAGGCATCACTCAGAAGGTTCATCACTTCAGGAGGGATGTGGGCCTATCTGGCAAAGAAGGAAGAAAAGAAAAGGAATGGTTGAGAAGTCTGATATGGTTTCCAAGAAAAAGAAAATACCACAAGATACGGTTCCTGGAACTTAAAGACACACCTGGGATCATTTAACACAAGTGATAGGTCAGTCATTAGGGTTCCCATAAACATGATTTGCATCCCCACCTCTCACTTACATTTTCTCTAATGGTAGCTATAGGACTTATTACCTCATTACATGATTTTTTTGAGTATCCAGTAGTACAGGTGATACAGAAAAAGAGAAGTAGTATTCAATTATCTTCTGGAAGGTAATGTCAAAATATGCCAAATAATAAGTTAAAAAATATCACGAGTAAGTGGAGAAGTAGAAAGGAATTTCAGAATGTAATGTGAAGCAGGCTTTTCGTAAAGACAGGAAAGCTCCCTCATTGTTGAAGCTGAGCTGTTCACATTGCATCACGGCAGGGGCATACTCATGTTTTAAGTTTTTTTTATCTGTCTGTTACTCCACTCCCTTCTTTAATCATAAATAATTTTGTGTAAGGAATAAATGCATTTCTGGGGTATCTGTGCACCATACAATACCATTCAACCATTAAAAAGATAGAGACTTTACATTTTTTGTATTAACCTGGATGGAGGTGAAACAGATTCTTCTTAGGAAGGTATGGCATATCACAAGAATGGAGAAGCAAGTACCCAGTGTACTCAATCCTAACGTGAAGCCAGTAGATGGTCTAATACACACCCACATAGGAGAAAAACCCAAATCAATTCCAGGTGGGGGCGGCAGAACAAGGGAGCAGGGGGAGGGACGGAGGGAGAGGATTGGTGTGCTCCCACTTAATGGGCACAACGTAAGAGTATATGGCACACCTTTTGGGTATGGGGAACAATTACGACAGGGAATTTTCCTAACAAATGCAAAGTAATTATTTGTACTCTCACATTAATCTGGAAAAAAAAAAAAAAGAAATGCTCTGTTGAAAACTGATACAGTCATTGTGAGCAATACCCTAATTCTTCCCAAGCCACATTTTGAAAGGATAAACTTTTACCATCCTTCAGTTTGTAATTTTTAAAAAGCATTATTTTTATATTATTTTATCAAGTAAATCTGGCTTGACCTTATCATTGGAAAAAGGTATAGATATAGAATGTATAATTAAATAAACCATTTAAAACCACATTTTAGCAAAAGCATTATTTATTTGACAGTACTCATGGCTACACAACATTGTGTTTTTGAAACTATGGTCTTAGGGCCTACAGATTATAAAAGACAATTTATTTGTGCAATACTTCTCTTCACCAAAAAGTGCATTCAATGACGAGATGTTGTATTAGGTGTTTCTCAGAATTCAATTCAAACATTCACTAAATGCCGGCAAAGAATGAGTCTTTAGGCAATTTACAGGATAATACAAAGGTGAGTGAGGCTTGCTTTCTTCCTCAACATTTCACATACCCAAAGGAGAGCTAAACACACACAAACAAAATAATATAGATAAAATGTGAGAATGGTTAAAAACAGATAGATAACAAATCATTAAGGGAATAAAGAGGGGATAGAGATTAATGTCTGCTAAACCCAGAAGAAGATGATATCCAGCCTAACTGAGAAAGAGGAAGAGAGCTCAGGAAGGCGTCGTGAACAACAATGGATTTAAATGGCAGTGGTGCATTGTCTAAGCCATGTGTCATTCTTCTTTAAATAGGATGGCTTGGTATCTGTATATAATATTTATGTCACAGTCTTAAGATTTGAGGAGTTTTGTAAAATTGAAATCATTACACAGGCGTAAATATCGAAATCAATGCAATCTTATTATTGCTGTGTCCCCAGCCCTGTGGCAAGCACTGTGACGATGGCAAAAGCACCATTAGTGCTGCCTGGAAATCTAGGACATTGGGTAGGTGAAGACAAAATACTCTAGAATATGCAAGGCAGACAATGGAAGGCAACAGAAAGCTAAATGCTGCTATTGATTTTCTGTTCTGACCATTGACCCGGCCAACAACTGAGACCCCTTCTACAAACTTCTGCACCAGAGGACCCAGGATGCTGGCCAGGGGTTCCTTGACCATAGGTAGCAATTATAAATACAGGATTGGGACAGTTACGACCTGAGACCCCAAATACAGTTGACCAAAGATTTATTGTAACTGTCTTAAGAAACCCCAATATGTCTTACTGTATGATATACCCCCAAAATATTTGCATGTGAAGAAATAAGAAATACTCTCTTTTACGATGTAAGTGTTTGAAAACTCATGACCTGTTTTGGATACATATCATGTGCCAGGTTATTTACTATTTTTAAGCCCTAGCCTGAAAGGGCAATTAAAAAGTGCTGTCTTTTTGTGTGTGTGAAAATACACACAGAGAAGTTATCACCTACTCCCCATGTGTTGCCTCAAGGCTAGAGGAGTGTGGAATAGAACATGAGGGGAATAGGGATGGAAGTGAAGATATGATTGGAGCCAATACACCTGGTGAGCAGTGCTGGTCTGGCTTGGATACCACCTGCTGGAGCCCTGCTCCCCTCCACCAAGCACAGCCAAGCTCACACAGATAGGCCTTCCTGCTGCAGAAGCTCTGTTCTGGCAGCACCAGGACTTACTGGACACACACTGCCTGGAGAGGTACTGTCTTGGTCCCCAGGGTCTCTCTTTCTGATTGGGGGGGAGACATGTTGCCTCAGCTCCCAGCTTCCTTCCTTCATGGGTAGGGTGGGAGCAGCTGGGCCTGGGAGGAGATATACTCCCCCAGCCATCCCCAGCTTGTTTCCTTGATAGAAAAGAAGACAGGGGAGTGTAGCCAGGTTGGGTGGGGTGGGGTATAAGAACCAAGTCAGTACGAGGGACTCTTACCCAGTTAGAACAGATAGTGAGAAGACCTGGTAACCTTAAAGTTAACTAAGCCTACTGGGCACATTATTATTATTATTTTATTGTTGGGGATTCATTGAGGGTACAAGAAACCAGGTTACACTGATTGCATTTGTTAGTTATAGTCCCTCTTATAATTAATTGTGTCTTGCCCCCAAAAGGTGTGCCACACACCAAGACCCGCACCCCCTGCCCTCCATCTCTCTTTCTTCCGTTCCCCCCACTCCCTCCCTCCTTCTCTCTGCTCTCCCTTTCTCCCATCCCCCACCCAGTACTAGGGCATTAATTGTCCTCATATCAAAATTGAGTACATAGGATTCTTGCTTCTCCATTCTTGTGATGCTTTACTAAGAATAATGTGTTGCACTTAAATCCAGGTTAATACAAAAGATATAAAGTGTCCATCTTTTTTAATGGCTGAATAGTATTCCATGGTGTACATATACCACAGCTTGTTAATCCATTCCTTTCTTCTTTAGAGAAGGTTCTATTCATCTCTCTTACCCATTGATATATGGGATTGTTGGCTTTGTTCATGTGGATTAATTTGAGTTCTCTATAGATCCTAATTATCAAGCTTTTGCCTAATTCAAACTATGCAAATATCTTTTCCCTTTGTGTAGGTTGTTATTTGCTTTGGTTGTTGTCTCATTAGAAGTACAGAAACTTTTCAGTTTAATTAAGCCCCATTTTTTAATTTTTGTTGTTTTTGCAATTGCCATGGAAGTCTTCTCCATAAAGTCTTTCTCCAGGCCAATATCCTCAAATGTTTATCATATTCTTTCTTTGAGAATTTTTATTGTTTCATGCCTTAAATTTAGGTCTTTTATCCATCTTGAATCAATTTTTGTGAGTGGAAAAAGGTACGGGTCATTTCAGTCTTTCACATGTGGATATCCAGTTCTTCCAGCACTGTTTATTGAATACAGAGTCTTTCCCCCAGTGTATGTTCTTGTTTGGTTTATCAAAGATTAAGTGGCTGTCTTTGTATTAACCTGGATGGAAGTGGAATACGTTATTCTTAGTAAAGCATCCCAAGAATGGAGAAGCATAAATCCTATGTACTCAATTTTGATATGAGGACAATTAATGACACAGTGGGGGTGGGGGGAGGGGAGAGCAGAGAGAGAAAGAAGGAGGGGGCTGGGGGAAAGGAAAAGCAGAGAGAAGGAAGGAGGGAGGGGCTGGAGTCTTGCTGTGTGCCACACCTTTTGGGTATAAGGCACGATTGTAAGAGGGACTTTACCTAACAAATGCAATCAGTATAATCTGGTTTCTTGTACCCTCAATGAATCCCCAACAATTAAAAAAAAAAAAAAAAAAAAAATATTAGGTGGCTGTAAGATGTTAGTTTCATTTCCTGGTTTTCTATTTGATTCCATATGTCTATGTCTCTATTTTTGTGCCAGCACCACGCTGTTTTGACCACCATGGCCTTGTAGTACAGCCTAAGGTCTGGTATGCTGATGCCCGTGGCTTTGTTTTTATTACTAAGAACAGCCTTAGCTATGTGGGTTTTTTTTTTTTTTTTTTCTGGTTCCATATAAAATGAAGAATCATTTTTTCCAAGTCTTGAAAGTACAATGTTGGTATTTTAATAGGGATGGCATTGAATCAGTAGATTGCTTTGGAAAGTATAGACATTTTATTGTATAATTAAAATTGTAAATTTTGATCCCTACTGGGTTTTTTGGGAAAGTTTGAGGCAAGAAACATATGTATTAAGAAGTTCTGTTATATAACCCCGATGCATCAATTGCCCCCAAAGCTACAGGTAATCCTGCAAGGAAAGGAGGGGCAAACCAGTTAGCATAGTCAGTTTATAAAAGAAAGTGTGTTCTCAGCATGTCCACTCATGCAGAGGGACCCATCTCACTCTTAGAGATGTATTTTCCTTCTGGTTTGTGTGCTTTTGATCTGCGTGAAGTTGACAGTGACTGCCTCATATTAGTGATCACACCGTCATCGGCTATGTGCCCGTGCTCATCCTTGGCAGTAGGAGCCAAGAACCAGGGAACATCTTCCCAGAGAGCTCTAGAACACCCAAACATGAGTGCTAGAAGCTTCCAGAGTCACTTCCTCCAGATAGCAAGACTACTCACAGCCCACACTCCATAAAAAAGGTGCCCCCATCTAAGAATACCCTAAGATCTGCAGATATGTGCTTCAAAAAACTTTTTGCCTGACAGAGCCTAACTGCTCTCTAACAGCTCCAGGGAGCTGCAGCAATTCCCTGAAAGACAAAGGTCCCTTTCAGGGTTTTGGAATAGGCAATTAAAGAGTGGTAGCCAAAGGCCCCAATGTGCCAGACTCACCCTAGAAAATATCTAGGTGTTCAGAATATTGAACCCAATGTGCAGGAATAGACTTATAAAGCAAATTTGGAGGAAAAGAAAGATTTTTTTTTTAAAGAGGAAACAATGAATTACCAAAAGATACACTTGAGTAGAATAATTTTAAATTATTAATAAATAATTTATTAATTTATTAATAAATAATGCACATCATTAAATATGTATTCATTTGGTAAACACCAAGCACACCACAATATCAGTCACCCTGATTTTAAAACTGAATAGTAAATAACAGCACCTCAAAATATCTGACTGCCAAGATGGATAAAAGAATGAAGAAGCCAGCACATGCTGACCTCAAACTCCACAGACTTGCCCTGCCTCTGGGGGAGAAGGCCCAGCAGATGCAGAGAGATTAGGGCTCAGAGTTAGCAACAGCACAGGAGGCACTGAATAATGGATGTCCCTGGGAGCCCGTGGGGGACGCTTTGGAAGGATGGGAAAGTATTGGAGAACCTTAAGGGTCTTCCAGCAACCAGGGGGGAACCACGGAAGAGATTGGCAGTAAATCTTTCAATACCCAAGAAAGCAGGCTACCACATAAAAAATTTACCTATTTTAGCAGGAGGGCATTTGTTCTCTTGCTATCACACTCGTTCTTTGAAATGAAGATATTAATGTTATTTGATACAGCTGGAGAAAGATGGATCCGTATTACCCATTCAAAGCTACTAGTTGTTGAATTCAAGCTTTGCGAATCAGCACAAATTAATTGACAGAAAGACATTTTGCCAGGAATTTTCAGGATGCTTTTCAAACGGTTAAACTGAGACTCTTTATTGATCATAAAGGCTTCCTAATGCAAAGGCAGGAATGCTGAGGTGGCACTACTGTCTACAGCAGGTTGCAGTTTACAGCAATAAACTTCCCTTCTCTTATCAAGCCTTCAGCATGCAGTTCACTGCGCAGCTGTTATCTTCCCGTGCTGACACATGTAATCTAACATTCTCACTTTGCCACAATCGGAGCAATTGCTTGACAATTTGATTACAGTTTCCTGTCAGCTCATGCACAGAATATTCCTGAGAGCTTTCAGCAATTGCAAAATATTTTGATTTTGAAATGATAGTAATCCGTGAAGAAAAAGTCTTCAAAATATTGATTTCTGATATCTAATCAAGACCTGCATAAAGGAAATTATTTAAATGTCTATGAATAAGCACGTGTCAGGACACAGTGGAGGCTGGGTTGTGGCAACTACTGGAGGAAACAGAACGTGTGATTAAAAAGCCACCATCCGTGTTCAATAGCCTGGTGGAGATAATTGAATTACTACTCTCCTGGTCCAGTACATAGTACTTGTTTGTGACTGTCGTTTCAAAAACACGCATCCTGGGTGGTGCCTATGGTTCAAAGGAGTAGGGCACCAGCCCCATATGCTTGGAGGCAGCGGGTTCAAACCCAGCCCTGGCCAAAAAAAACAAAAAAAACAAAAACACACATCCTTCAAATGACTAAATGTTACTGGGAAAAATATATGGGTAGAGATTTTATAGGAAAGGGAAATGAAGAATGAAACTTTATCATTTAAAAGGCAAACTATCCGTTTTATAAGTAATGTATATGTGTATAATTAAATGATCTAACCTCAAGTGTTAAAGATCATGTTGGTATGTAAGAATTTTTGCTTCTTGCTGTAACACGGAGTGGGACTTGTTCACTATATGAGTATGGCTGGCTCTCTGTGACCCCCATAAAGATGTAAAGTAGGTCTTGAATGTTGACCTTTCCCCATGAAATAAGAATGTGCCAAGGAAGACCTTGAGGTTCCTCTGTGTTCCCTCAGAAATCAGTCCTTCAAAAGAGTTACCAGAAGAAATTTAGGTTTTTCTACAAGATAGTGGTTTTCCGCAGTATTAAGACAAAACTGAAATGATTTCCACACATAAATAAGGTAAAAATAAGCCCAAGATCAGACTGAAAAGTCATGGAATTTTAAATAGGGGAACTATTGTAGAATGAAAACCCATTACTGAAGCCCTAAAGCTAAAGGTAATTAATAGACAGTAAAACATGTGTACTTCCAGAATCCAATCAATCACGTTATCTGAAATCTAGTCACTCAGCAACAGAACACTCTAGCATGAATCTAGATTTTTTTTTTTTCCAGCTGCTATTAGTCAAATAGCTTTTAATGACTTCTACTTTTAGACAACAGTTAGGGCTATTTAAATCTATAATTTGTCTTACATTTCTTGTTAAACAGGCAGGCAACCATCCATGCTGGTATTGCTTATATTCAGAACAGGGAACAGGATTGTAGCACCTGGGCTTTCAAAGCACAAATTATTCACCAAAGAAAGTTTCTGCTGCTGACATTTCTTTTCATTTTTATGATAAGGTATAATTTATATACAGTAAAATTCGCCCTTTTTAGTGTACCCCTCTTGTGAGTTTTGACAAACCCATACAGCCTTATAACCACGGCCTCTGTCAAAATTCAGAATGGTTTAATAATCCCCATAAATTCCTGCCTGCCTCTTTGTAATGAACCACTCCTCATAGCCTCAGCCCCCACCAACCACTGATCTGTTTCCCGTTCCTGTAGCTTGGCCTTTTTCAGAATGTCAAATAAAATGAAACTCCTCATTATATAGCATGGTAGGTTTGGTTTCTCTCACATGGAGAAATGGGATTGAAATCCATCTAATGTTATATATATCTGGAGTGCATTTTTTTGATTGCTGAGTGTTATTTCATTGTCTAGTTATTCCTCACTTTGGATTAATTCCAGTCTTGGATGGTTACTAACATAGCCCCTATAAACATTCACATACAGATTTTGGTGTGAACATAAGATTTCATTTCGCTTGGATAAATACATAGGTGTTGTATCACTGGAGCATATGGTGAGTATATGTTTAACTTTACAAAAATCTGCCGAACTGCTTTGAAAAGTGGCTGTACCATTTTAGTCCTCCAAGCAATGTGGAGAAGTTTCAGTAGCTCCACATCTTTTCCAGGATGTGATATTCAGATATTCACTGATGTTTTGTATTTGTTTGAGTCATTCTAATAGATGTGTTATCACATTGAAGTTTAACTTTGCACTTTTCCAGTAATTAACAATGTTAAGTTTCTTTGTATTTACCTAATTGCCATTCCTATATTCTCTCTCTTTTTTTTTTTTTTTTGAGACAGAATCTCACTATGCCACCCTCAGTAGAATGTCATAGTGTCACAGCTTACAGCAACCTCAAATTTTTGGACTTAAGCAATTCTCTTGCCTCAGCCTCCAAGCAGCTGGGACTACATGCACCCGCCACAACAATCCAGCTTTTTTTTTTTTTTTGGTTGTAGCTGTCATTGTTGTTTGGCAGGCATGAGCCGGGTTCGAACCCACCATTACCAGCTCCACAGGCCCTAGCCACAGAGCGATAGGCACTGAGCCCCTATATACCCTTCAATGTGAAAATATTTTGCTCATTTATTAAATTGGGGTAATAGTTTTCTCATTATTGCCTTTTGGAGTTCTTATATAAGCTCAATACAAATCACTTATCAAAGATGTGATTTTCTCCCAGTTTGTGTTTTTCAATTGTCCTTTTTTCCCTCATAATGATATTTTTATTAAATCATAACTGTGTACATTAATGCATTTATGGAGTACAATACACAGACCAGAAGCCTTCATTTCTATGAAGTTCAATTTTCAAACTTCTTTTTGATGGGTTGTGTTTTTGGTTTTATATCTAAGAAATCTCTGCCTAATTCAAGGTCAAAAATTTTCTCCTATGTTTTCTTCTAATCCATACATTGTACACGACATGGTTTAAAATAGATTTAAGACCAATGAAATCTCTGTGATATCTGTGATTAAAAAGAATGGATAATAATTTTTTAATGTAGAATATTAAGAGCTTTCAGAATTTCACATATTTGGAAATTCTGAAATCACACTCCATTCCCTAAAATAACGAATCATACTGGTACAATAGCCATTCACACATTTGTTTATCAGACATTTATTAATGGCCCACCTATGTTCTCATTACTCTGCTACATTGTAATAGAGTTTGAAATGTGATTGATCCCACGAGAGAAGTCTAGAAAAATGGAGAAGTTGGGAGGAGCAACAGGCATCTGTCTCTGCACCTAGACAACTTCACTGGTGGAATCTGTCTGATATAACTAGAGTAGGACCTCCATAGTTGACCACCTCCCAGTCCTTAACCTAATTTTCCCAGACCAGACATGCCCCACATGCTTCCATCAGTACAGTAGGCGTAGGTCCTTAAGTTGACCAGTTTGTTCCAGTCTCTTGAGTAGTCAACTTGCAGAGCTTCTACTGTATTTAGAAATGATAGAGTCTGTTGAGACTTGCAACTTCCAGGGAGATGCTTGAATAGTAAGTTGCAATTAATTTTATTCTATTTCAATGCTTAGCGCAAAGCAGTTACCTATCCCCACTTCCAGCTCTGTGGTAGACAGCTTTGCAGTCTTCCTGAAGCAACCTATACACAGCTTGGGAGAGACAAAGAGGTTAAAAAGGAGCCTACATCCAATATTGGTGATCTGTGTTCTAATCAGTGATTGCTGCTTCTGATCAAAGAGGTATAGCCATTGTTGTTGCATTTCCTCCTATTGCTGCAAGCATCTCCCCTCAAGTTGAAATGACTTCCAGGGAATTTAAAAGGCCAACATGCTCTTTCCCTCACTTTTTTTTTTCTTTTTCCCTTTTTGGGGTCAGCCATTAAAGACTAAGACAGGCAAAAGCAGCTGCAGAAATAGTTAATATTACAAGGCAACTCGGCATGCCCATGGAAAGAAAAGGCTCAGAAAAGTCCTGGGAAGACTTTCAGTTGACACCTCAAGCTAATCCTTAACACAGATACAGAATATAACAATAAAAAAATAAAAAAGTCAACCCTAGGAGAGGATGAGAATCCAATTCCAAGAGTTACCCCATTTTTAGGTTCAAATGTCCAATTTTCAACAATAAAAAATTACAAGTTATATGAAGAAACAGCAAAGTATAGCCCATTAAAAGGAACATAAATAAAGTAACAAAAACTGTCCCTGAGAAAACCTTGTGACCCTCATAGAACTGAAGAAAGATGTGAAGAAACTAAATAAATAAATATATATGAACAAAACGTAAATATCAATAAAGAAATATAAAATCTAAAAAGAAACCAAAAAGAAATTCTTCAGCTAAAAATTACAAAACAGAAATTTAATTACATAAGATATTCATAGGCAGATTTGAACTTGAAGATAGAACAGTGGAAATTATCAGGTTTGAGAAAAACCATAAAACAGAAAGAAAAATGACTGAAGAACCTAAGAGATCTAAGAAATAGTAGGATACTATCAAATGGGTTAACATAAACATTGCAGGAGTTCCAGAGGTAGAAAAAAGAACAGAAAGAATATTTGAAGAAAAAATGGCACAAAATTTCTCAAATTCGATGAAAGACACCTCTATAAACATGCAGGAAGCTCAACAAACTCCAAGATGATCTCAAAAAGACCCACTTCAAGGCATTTTATAATTAAATTTTAAAAGCCAGAATCCTGAAAGCATCATGAGAAAACTGTCTTGTCATACATAAGGGAATCTTGATAAGATCATAGCAGACTTTTTTGTAAAACATTGAAGGTGAAAAGGCATTGGATAATACATTCAAAGTGCTGGAGAAAAAAAAAAAAAACCAGGAATCCTATATTGGTCAAAACTCTTCTTTAAACATGAGGGAGACCTTAAACATTTCCAGATTAACAAAAGCTGAGAGAATTCACTGCCCTGCACTTCATGAAATTCTCAAGGGAATCTTGTAGGGTGAAATGAAAAGACAGTAGACAGTGACTCGAAGCTGTATGACAAAATGAAGATCTCAAGAATGGTAAATACATGGGCAATTATAAAAGTGAGAATAACTATAATAATGATTTGTAACTTCATATTTCGCTTTCTTCATCATTTAAGAGAATAATGCTAAATACTACTCTTAAATATAGAAGTATTAGTTTATGTTTGGAGCATACAGTATGTAAATATGTAAGGTGCCAACAAACTTAAAAGGGTGAGGCTAGAGCTGTTTAAGAAGGTTTTTGCATGTTATTAAAATCAAGCTGGTATGAATTCAAATTAGGGTATTATAACCTTAGGATATTAAACACAGTTGTGATAATCACAAAATAGCTGTGGAATACAAAAGAAGAATTTTAAAAACTTGTATGTTTCACTACAAAAAAAATTAACTGAAGAAGACAGCAATGCAGGAAATGCGATGCTAAAAGCTGTAAGGTGTGTAGATAACAAATAGCAAAATGACAGAAGTAAATTCTCTATATTAGTAGTTAGTGTAAATGTAAAGGGATTAACAAAAGATATAAATTCACATAATAAATAAAAAACATGATCTTAATATATGCTGTTGATGAGTGTTCATATCCAAAAGCACCAAAAGATTAAAACTGAAAAAATGGGAAAATAAAGACAAACAGTAACCAAAAGAAAGCAAGGGTGGTTATGCTAATGTCAGACACAATGGAGTTTAAATTAAAAAGGTGTCCAAGAGACAAAGAAGGAAATTATATCTAAATGAAATATTTAATATACAGCAAGAAGATGCAATAATTAAGAACATTTGACCCGCGATCAGAAGCCTCCTGGAACTCCGTAAGAGCTACGCCGGGACCTGCCATTGGTATCCTCCCGGACCTCTGGAAGAGCTGGGCCGGGACCTGCAAGTGGCACCCTCTGGACCTCTGGAAGAGCTAGGCCCCGACCCATGATAGGCATCCTCCTACTTCCGGAAGAGCTGCGCCAGGACCCATGATCAGCACCCTCCCGGACCCCAGTAAGAGCTGCACTGGGACCTCTCGGACCTCTGCAAGACCTGCACCAGGACCCTCCCAGAACTCCAGAAGAGCTGTGCCCTACTGGACTCCAGTAAAAGCTGTGCTGGAACCCACAATGGGCACCCTCCCGGACCCCGGTAAGAGCTGCTCAAGAACCTGCTACCCCGTTCACCGGGCCTCCCCACGCCCTGACCAGGAACTCTGGGAGCCGAGCAACCCTGCATCCTCCCTCCTATAACCTCCCTGCTTCCACACCACCTGCTCATCTGGACACTCTGGTAACTGCGTGCCCTCTGGAGCCCTCCCTGCCTCTGCATGGAGCACTTCTCCTGGCCAGAGAATGCTGGAGCCTTGGGCCTTCTGTGCAAAGTGACTAGGTGCCAGGCAATCCCAGAACTGTGTGCACCATCCCCTGCCCTATTGCTGGATTCAGAGCTGCTCCCTTAATAAGAACTCCCTGGCTGGAGCAGCCACAGAGAAGGCTAAACAGGGTCACTCCCTACAAAGATCCAGCAACAATAGAGTGGTCACCCTGGGGTCTACTCTTGGAGAGACAACACCCCAACTCTGAGGACGGCCAGAGGCAACGATGAAAAACAATCATGAGACAAAATAAAAGGAAAAACACTGGCAATATGAATAATAAGAGTAGATCAACTCCTCCAAGGAGCAATGGGGCAGACACAGCACAAGATCCCATGCACAAATAGCTAAGATGTCAGAAATCGAATTCAGAATCTGGATAGCAAATAAGACCAAATTACAATTCCAAGCAGTAACCCAAAAGATGTCTCAAGAATTCAAAGAATTCAAAGACCAAATAACCAAAGATTTTGACACATTGAGACAAGAAGTTGCAGCCCTCAAAGATCTGAGAAACACAGTAGAATCCCTCAGTAACAGAATGGAGCAAGCACAAGAAAGTATTTCTGACACTGAAGACAAAGCTTTCGAATGCTCCCAAACTCTCAGAGAGGAAGAGAAATGGCGGGTAAAAACAAACCACTCTCTCAGAGAGCTCTGGGATAATTCAAAGAAAACCAATATTCATCTTATAGGGATCCCCGAAAGTGATGAAGTGGCTTCACAAGGCACAGAATCTCTTCTCCATGAGATTATGAAAGAGAACTTTACAGACATGCCAAGAGATTCTGAATTTCAGATAGCTTACACTTTGAGGACTCAAGCACAACTCAACCTGAATAAGACATCCCCCAGACACATCATATTCAATTTCACTAAAGTTAATATGAAGGAGAAAATTCTGAGAGCTGCCAGACGAAAGAAAACCATTACTTCAAGGGAAATAATACTAGAATAACTGCAGATCTCTTTGCTGAAACTTTTCAAGCTAGAAGAGGATGGTCATCGACATTTAATCTCCTAAAACAAAATAACTTTCAACCAGGATCCTGTACTCAGCTAAACTGAGTTTCATTTATGATGGAGAAATTAAATACTTCAATGACATTCACATGTTGAAGAAATTTGTCACAAAACCAAACCAGCTCTCCAGAAAATTCTCAGACCTATCCTCCATAAAGACCAGCATAATGCTCCACCAAAAAAAGTAAACCGACACAAAAAATTTTGATCAAATTCCAACTTCCACAGTCGCAAAAGGATTAAAAATGTCCACCGGACTCTCAAAAGGCTTATCAATATTCTCAAAAAAAGTGAATAGTTTTAATTGTCCTCTAAAGAGGCACAAATTGGCTGACTGGATACAAAAACTCAAGCAAGATATCTGCTGCATACAAGAATCTCATCGTACATTAAAAGACAAATATAGACTCAAGGTGAAGGGATGGTCATCTATACTCCAGGAAAATGGGAAGCCGAAAAAAGCAGGCATTGCAATCCTATTCACACATGCAATAGGCTTTAAACCAACCAAAATAAGGAAAGATAAGCACGAACACTTCATATTTGTTAAAGTTAATACTCAATATGATGAGATTTCAATTATTGATATTTATGCACCCAACCAGAACGCACCCCAACTTATAAGAGAAACTCTAACAGATATGAGCAACTTTTTTTTCTCCAGTTCCACAGTTTTTGGAGATTTTAACACCCCTTTAGCAGTGCTGGATAGATCCTACAAAAAGAAGCTAAGCAAAGAAATCATAGATTTAAACTTAACCATTCAACATCTGGACGTAACAGACATCTATAGAACATTTCATCCCAACAAACCTGAATACACATTCTTCTCATCAGCCCACAGAACATACTCCAAAATCAACCACATCCTGGGCTACAAATCTAAACTCAGCAAATTTAAAAAAATAGAAATTATTCCTTGCATCTTCTCAGACCATCATGGAATAAAAGTTGAAATCAATAACAACAGGAACCAGTATACCCATACAAGAACATGGAAGCTAAATAACCTTATGCTGAAGGATAGATGGGTTATAGATGAGATTAAGAAGGAAATCACCAATTTTGGGGAACAAAACAATGAAGACACTAATTATCAGAATCTTTGGGATACTGCAAAAGCAGTCCTGAGAAGGAAATTTATAGCACTGCAAGTCTTCCTCAAGAAAATTGGGAAGAGAGGAAGTTAATAACTTAATGGAACATCTCAAGCAACTGGAGAAGGAAGAAAATTCCAACCCAAAACCCAGCAGAAGAAAAGAAATAACCAAAATCAGAGCAGATTTAAATGAAATTGAAAACAAAAGAATTATACAACAGATCAATAAATCCAAAAGTTGGCTTTTTGAAAAGATCAATAAAATAGATAAACTTTTGGCCAACCTAAC
>CAUYPK010142088.1:0-14016 GCA_963574355.1 Loris lydekkerianus | reverse complement strand
CGACTACGTGCTCGGAGATCGCTCCTCAGAGGTCCCTCCTCAGAAGCAGCATAACAAAATCCAAACTTGGCAAAGAGCCACAGTATACAAAATAATGATAAGAGGCAAAGAGCCGAAATTCATTTTGGCCGGGAGCCGCATTTGGCTCTAGCCGCGTGTTCGCCACCCCTGACTGAGGGCAAAATAGTGAGACTCTGTCTCAAAGAAAAAAAAAAAAAATTCTGTAAAGGGGTTTGGCTTTTGGAAACAACATCACTGAAAATGTGATTCAGTTCAGACATTTGTGAAATACCAAAACAAAAATATTACCTAGATGTGAAACAGAAAATTGCAACTACTTAAGTAATTTTGCTCGTGTATAACAACACTGATATTTGAAATAATAATGTGTTGTGTTTTGTTTCGTTTTTTGACATGTCTACTACCAGGTCAATATAGTTTACCGATAGGTTGAAAAAAATGTTGACAATTGCAAATGTGTTTACTAGTTTGCATCACGTTTCTCAATTCCGTACGCAATGTGAGAATTAATAGCAAATTACAGTGAAGTAGAATACCGAGCATGATCTTGGACTTTGCTACAACATAATTTCATTTCAGTTTATTAAAGCTGACTTCAACTTTGAAGCTGGGAGACTACACTGGTTTGTAAAATTAATTTAAGAAGTTTTAGAACTATGAATGTACATGATTACCTTATATATGCGAGGTAATTTAATAGAATAGGACAGTGTCGTCTTTTAAATTTTTTTTACTGAAATGGAACTGAAAAAGAAAAAAAAAAAAGGTCATTTTCAGAAGTTTGACCTTAACTATAATAAGCTCTATCTGTGCTTCTCTTTTTCCCCATCCAGACTATTAAAAAAGATAGCAATATGGAAATACTAGCGTCAGTATTATTGCTGGGCGCTAGGCACTATGACGCTAGGCCCTATGCTGGGTGCTTTAAACTTACATTCTGTTTCAAAGGTAAAGCCACTGCCTCCTACCCACACAGAGTTTGGTTCAAAAGTTTTAGGAGTAAGAAGAAACAAAGCTTGTCCGAGCCTTGGTACATTGGTGAGAAAAATCCACCTGACGGAATAGGCTTGAAATGTCTGGAGACATGACCTTGGCAGCTGGTTGGACACATTCCTATCATAACCATCGTATGGACGTGCCAACACTCAGTTGGTTTTTGTTTGTTTGTTTTTCCCGGTTCAGAACTCCTCCCAGAGAGGTTCTTCCTCTTTCTGAAGAGATCCCTGCTCAGTTCGGGGCTCTGCTGTGTCCATGGTTGAGTTCTGTTCCATTTCTAGGCTCCTATAAAGCCATCTTAGGCTACAGTGCTTCCTTTATTGCAATGGGTTGATTTTGTTGTTTATTTTTAAGCCAATCTTGATGATACAATTACACGACCACATGCGAGATAGAGGTATGAGCAGAGTGTGTTGGGTTTGCCACTTTTCTGGGTGCTGTTTCTCTGAGGGCGTCCTGGAGACGGGCCAGGGCCCTGCCTGGTGAAGGACACTCCATCTGCTGTGTGATGGTCTTTTTTATGCTACATAACCAAATTTGAAAGATGGCGTTTCATGACTCATCACGGCCTTGGATCCATGACAAATCTCATCTCTTGTCTTATTCCCGGAGATTTGCTTAAGACCAAGCTGAGCTGAGGAAGGCAGCCTTTCAGGGCCATAAACTTTCATCAAAGTGAGCGCTCTATGGTGGTTCTTGCCAGGTGATCACAGGTTTTTGGTGGGTTTTTTTTTTCCTCCTTTTTTCTTTTTAACCTCGGTAGAAATTTAACGGCTGAGACATTTCCTTTAGATATTTTGTTTTCCTAAGTGGAGAGTTTGAGAGATTTTTGTTTTTAAACCAAAGCAGCACCCCAGCTAAATGACTTACGTGAAATATATACATTGAGGGGGAATTTCATATTACCAAATACCAATAGGTGCTATTTTCTAACACCTCAGATTTTGTATAATTCCTTGAGGCTTTGTCCACATAGGAGCTGATGACCACAGTGGCAAAAGCTATCTTCCTTGAAATAAACTAAAAGCAATCGGTGTTTTAATGCATAGTTTATATATCTTTGTGAAGTTCTAAAAACGAATGAAGTTTTTGTGCTGGAAATAATGTATTAAGTTCCTAAATTTTACCTTTTATAGCAAATTACATCTGATTTATATGAGACAATGGGCTTATTTATTCCACAACCATTTTGGAAATATTTTATGTTTAAATGTCTATTGTTTTCAATTTACTGTCTCTGTGGCTGTATTTGCAAATGAGAAAACAAAGTCTAAGTCTTAATTCCCCAGAGAGAAATCCCACTGAATATTTAGGACTAATTAACTGCCCTATTCAGTACATTTTCCCTCCTTCCTTTTTACCTGTAAATATTAAATCATCCACCTGCACTCTGGCAGTGCCACAGGAATTTCTGAGTATGAACTGAACTCACCATCGGCCTCAAAAAGAGCATTAAGAGCAGGAAGACGTGGCTCAATTTGGGTGCTAAGAAAAGAGTGATCTCGGGCGTGTCATTTTTTTCCACCAGTGACAGGTAGACTGAAGGAGCCAACAAAGATGGTTTATTATCTGAATTTGAAGAGCATTCCCTGGGCCTGGACTCTCTTTCAGCCCCTGTCCCCCTGTTCTGCTTCCTCACAGCCAGCCACCTCCACATACACAGTTCCACCTAGCCTGACTTTTTGTTTATGAGCCTTGTACCAGATGATGTTGAGCACCCCATTCAATCCTGACACTCCATGACTTGTAAGACATCAAGCCAATTTCCAAGTTAGACTCTTACCCCAAGTAACTATGTGAGAATAAGCTTCTATGCAGAATGAGACCATGGGTTTGTGACTGTCTAAAAATGTATCCCGATATTTGGAAAGCAAAGAAGTCTACACCCAGTTGAATGAAAGAAACGAGGTAAATGAGGGAAACTGTTGCTAAGAAGTCAGACTTTCTGTGACAGTGAATCTGTTCCTTGATTTGAGATGCAGGAACCAGTTTTCAAATTTCAACCTTAAAGGAAAACAAATGTGTATCACAAGCTTAGCCCAGAAAGAATGTTCTAATGAGAGGAAAAGTCGTAACGATGCCTGATTCCAACCTCCAAAAAAGAGAGGACCAAATTTTCCTCACTTAGCATACATTGAATCTCATTGCAGAAAAAAGTGCCTTTCAAATGAACAACTTATTGGAAAGGAAATTTGAATATGAGTCAATGATGTAACAGAAAAAAATCAAAATGAAATTATTCATGTTAATTCTAGAACAAGTGGAGGTGAGTGATAAGTGAATGATAAGATACACTTATTTTAAAAGCAATATAATTCGTCCTCAGTGAATGTTAACAAAATAGTTTCAAAATTGCTCAAATGGGGCGGTGCCTGTGGCTCAAAGGAGTAAGGCGCTGGCCCCATATGCCGGAGGTGATGGGTTTGAATCCAGCCCTGGCAAAAAACAAACAAACAAACAAACAAAATTGCTCAAATGAAGACTCCACCTGCATTTAGCTAGGAATTTCCTGCCTTGCCTCCTAGACGACTTCAGAGTTAAATGGCTAAAGAAAACTAAAAGGAGCTTAAATCTTACATGTTTACGGAGACATTCTTACTTGGTTTGTTTGTTTATTTATTTATTTAGGCTTGGATTAAGATAATAAAAGCCAGGTACTAGCGGGCAATTCATACTTTCAAATATTACATTGAAAAAAAAATTCAGATACAGTTTTCAGTTTTGATCTTTTTGTGTATGTTATTTTTGACAATTTAAAGTGTAACAGAATTAACTTATGAAGAGAGAGTCACAGTTTTAAAATATCATAAATTGACTTTTCCCCCAATATTCAAATGAAAAATTGCCAGTTCAACATTATTGGATACTCATATGTTAAAGGATTATTTTTTAAAGTACAATAAAATTCAAGTGAAAAATAGAACATACACATTTTGTATCTGCTTTTGCAAGTAAAGTAATTCTCAAGCATCAACAATTTGTCAGAACATGGATAACACAACAGTGGATATTATTGGATGAATTTGGTATGGAGAAAAAGAAAAATATGTTTTGCATATAACATGTATTTAATCTAGAAATTTGTACATTGCTTAGCTATTTTCACACATTTAGACTCAAGTACAAACAATATTAAAATTCAGTAGGAAAAAAAATCAGCATTCTATTTACTAATCTTTAATAAAATATTCATCTACTTCATAGTTAAAAAAAACAGAAATGTTCTTTCAACAACTTCATCTAAAGCCATTTAAAAAATCAAAGTTGCTATCTGAGGAGCTATTTTCCTTAGAGAATTTTTATATAGTTTTAAATTCCCTTGAGACTTATTTATAAAAAAAGATCAGGTGCATCTTACCAACAAGGGTCTCCTCCAAGACTCGGGAGAGCAAGTTTCCAAGATTTCAACTCGTAACATTCCCTTCATCTTTTTTATTTGCATTTCAAAACTTCTCAATCTCAAACAAACAAACAAAAAAAGAGTAGACATATCTTGTTTATACCTTCCTGCTGTTTTCAATTCCAGTATATCTAGTCACAAAAAAATCATCGTTTTTAGCATTAACATTTGCGGTTAAGGACCTGAGACCATCCATCCTCATACGCTGACATTCAGAAGGCCCCAGGCCAGTCTTTAACACATGAGCACCAGCATCAGGACCAGGGCTAAATTACTAAGCAGATGAAGCCCAAGATATCAGTTGCCCTAGTTTCGAAACAGCCACAATTTGTTTATAAATCATTTTCAGAGAACCCTGCTGGTTTCCACCAGTTAAAGAAAAACTCCATGCATGCGACAGTTCAGAAGGTGGGCACCCGGGCAAAAATAAAGGAGGGTGGATTCCCACATGGGCTTCTGTCATGGTGAAACATGTGTACCTTTCCATTAATACATTTGCCTTTAGTGTGGGGCCCTATGTTGAATGAGGATTTCTTACATTTTAAAGACATTATAACTTGTAATCTTAACTTTCAATACATAGTCAAGAAAAAGAGAAACCTATCCACTGCCTTTCTTCCAAGTTTCTAGGGTGGATAAAAGGAATATTAGAAAAAAATCTATTCTACACTCTCTGATACCGTGATTTACAAATGACTTTCTAATATGTCACCTCATATAATGTCCTGAACTTCTCTCAGAGGTGGGCATGGCTCTTAGCGACCAGGAAACTTGGACAGGTGTTTAATTTAACTAGGTCCACAGAGCAGAGGTTTACATATGTCTAACCAGATGTTTTGATACTAAGCTTGCTTCCCCACAACACACCATTCCCTTTCTACATAATCAACCCTGATTAATTAAAAAAAAAAAAGGAGTTTATGTAAATCAAATGCTAGAATACTGCACATTCTACCTGCACCGATCATGTGTTTGATTATAAATAAACTTACCTCTATCTGTTCTCCACCTGCCTGATTGAGCAGAGCCCTATATCTCTTGTTCACTTTCAATATTTCTTGAGACTTCTCATGTGAGTGTGTCTTAGTTACATATTTATTTCTTTTACGTTCTCTGAGTCGGTGCCTCTGAGCCCTGCATGTCAAAGGCACTGAGGAAAATCATTTATGGGGAGCGGATCAGAGGAGCCTTTGGACACTCCCACTGTTCTTTAATATTGTGATATTTTTACATATTATATCAATTTAAACAAAACTTAGTGGAAAGAAAGAAAGAGAGAGAGAGAGAGAGAAAGGAAGGTAAAAATGGGAGGGAAGGAATGAGGAGAGGGAGGGAGGGAAGCAAAGAAAAAGACACTATCCCAGAACGTGAAGGTGTCGGTATTAATAAGAAATTCTAGTTGGAAAGCAGGAGGTGTTTATGCTGAAGTCTTCCTGACATGAGCAGTATCGGGCCATAGAACCAGATGAAAGTGTTCATAATATTGGCTCCTGTCCCATGCAATTGTGGTGACCCATCAAACATCTTAGAAATAGAGGTGAGCTCTGAGTGTCTTAAAGTGTACCATAAAGCTTTCCTCTGCACGTGACAGCTTAAAAAGGAGAGGTCTGCGTGATCTTCTGAAGACAACCTTACATCTTGGAAGCCTTCTTTTTTTTTTTTTCACTTAGGCATTTTACTCAGTATTTAATTATTAAGGATTAGAATGGACAATATTTTCTTTTTTTAATTTTTTTATTGTTAAATCATAGCTGTGTACATTAGTGCAATCGCCTGTACCCATTCTAAGATGCACCATAGAAGCCTTCTAAGACCTTGTCTGAGGCACAATTGACACTTCCGCTAAGTGTCATCACGATTCCCTTACAGTCATAGTACCTTGGTGTTGTGTCTGGGCCTTTCAACATGTTTGCCTGAGAGCTCATGTTTTTGGAATTTACCTGGACAATTCTTTATGAGTTGAGAAGAAGTTGTGTGTTTCTACAGAGAGGTTTTGCTACAGCTGCAAGGAGCCTGAGAGGGTGTAAGACTGGGACCATTTAGGTGGGCTTTTTTTGTTTCATCTTAGGTTTGGGGGGTTTTGTGAGTCTTCGGGGTTTTTTTTGACAAATAACTAGTATAGATTTGTATTGTAAACCTCTATGAGGGATTCTTTGTAATTAATTTCTAAGGTAGGTTTTCTTTTTCCTAGCCAAGTCTTGGTACACTCATCTTTTGTTTTAGACCTATTGGTGGGAGGAGGGATGAGTTGATTTTTGGTTCATTAAACTGACAGCACATAGTCTGAGTGTCGTTCTTGGGAGTGGGTTTTTAATGTTTCCCACTGAGGTTCCCTGGGTTTTGTCTCATGTCCTTCAAGCCCAACACAACCATAGAATTTTAAGTTTAAGGTTATCAGGGCAAGTCTTCTTTGGTGTTCACCTTTTGAATGGAATGTTATCTGCACCCTTTTGCCAAATTATTGAGGCACTTGGAACATGCTTTTAATATATTTTCACAGCATATTTAATTGTTTTCAGCCAGACAGTAAACAAGTCTGGGCTCCTAGATTGCTTCATCCTAGGAATTGAAATCTAACTCACTTTTAAACAGCATACTTGTTGCCATGGAGGTAATGAACTAATCAATAAACATTGTGTCCACTGTCTACATTTTGGTGAGGATGTACCATTTCAAGCATTAGAGTAAAAGTATCTGTAGTATTCTACAAGAGAAATTTCTAACCAAATATATTTACTACTTCTATTATCCTGATATTTAGTGAAAATATATTTTTTTCCTATTCAAAGTAGATTTATGGGTTTGAGAAGGGCAAGCTCCCTTTGCTCAGTGCATTAAAAAAACATGATGGGAAAAGCCAAGGTAATAAAATGGAAAATCCCAGTGTCACTTCCCCAGACACACTCATATTCACCCAATGAGAAATGATTGTTCACCTGCAAATTACATTTTCTCAACTTGCATAATGATTTTCCATGAACAAAGAATCACAACCTAATTCTGCAATGGTGCAACTGATTCCTGCATTGCCTCTAAGTGAGTCACTCCTGCATGAGGTAGGCAAAAGGTTTGGAGTTAAAACACCATGACCAACAACAACTCAAAACGGATTTAATTACAAGAACCTGATTATTCAGCCTAGACATCCCGCCCCAATGTATTTAAAGTAAATAGGGTTTCTATCTCTGTATCTATACCTATGAAAGTTAAACAGCTTCTTCAAGACAGTGCTTCATAACCAATAGCTAAAAAAGAAGATATTGCAAAATTATTCAAATATAAACTCATAATTGGCTGTCTTTTTGTACAGTACTCCATGAAAATAGGAGCCCACCCAAAACATAATACTGTGCAAAAGGTTGTTTTAATAGTACCAATGTTGTTACTAATGTAATTTAAGCATAAAATATACCATACTCAGTGAGTTTTCTGGTTTCCCAGACTAATCCAGTTATTTTGTTACAATGTAAACACTTTGAAACAAAATTTTTTGGATACGCTAAAAATCATCTTTAAAAAGAAAGAATTAATCAGCTTTTCCCATGACACCTTCATATTAACATCTCAGTTGAAATTGGTTAGAGTATAAAATCTACGTGGAGCTCAACTTTGCTTGTTAAAGTTATACTCAGACTAAACCATGCCAAGCCCTTCATAATGTCACCCTATTTTTGTCACCTTTATGATAGATGTTTCTATTTGATGTTCACAAAAATGCTTGATATTTGGATTAGGTTTTTAATTTTAAATATAAGTATGGAAATTATTGCCAAACTGACAACTTAAATTGAAATGGAGCACAGCTGTCATAGTGTTAGACCTGAGGGATTTAAAGATGGGTTGATTTAGGACTCTAATTTTAAAGATAATCCAATAGAACTAACTGTAGGGTCACAAAACGGCTAAAATGACAACCTGTGCTTTTTCTTTTATTCAGTGTCGGTGATTTCACAAACCATTCCTTATAACTCCTCCCTTTCAAAATTATGTCATGTAAAACTACCAAGGGTCAGTTTCACCTGTGCTTGTGATTAAAGATTTTTCCACAGAGACACTGAGAACGTAAGTCTAAACTGAAAACATGATTATCAGAGTGCTGAGTACTGGGCTCAGCCTGCATCTGTACAAGCCAAGGATGTGAAGCATTCAACTCCAATATACAAGTCATGAAAAGCTCTGTGAATTTTGAGGCAGCAAGTGACACAGGAGGAAAACCAACTCAATGCATTCTCATTGCTTTGGTGACTAGAGAACTCCTTGACCACATATTCATATAAATCAAACAGATAGAATGCGTTAACTCTTCTCCAGAAGCCATTAGAAAATTACTATTTTTGTGAAAATTTAGAGCCACAGAACATTGAAAGGAGCTTGAAATAATGTGCTGAATCTACTTGTTTTGTTTCATAAAAGAGAAAAAGAAAGCACAAAGCAAGCGGGTAAGGTTCTTGCCTAGGGTCACGCAGTTACTTATTAACAGAACTAGAATTAGAATTCAAGTTGTCTAACTACCTGGCTACACGTTATTAATTCTCCTACTTTCAGAGACAATGAAGACTTTAAACCCTACTAGTTTTACATCTTCTTCAATCACTTTGCACTTTCATTTTTAGTTCAAATACTGAAAGGATCATGATGGTTTTTAATCTCACGGCCCAAAGTACATCCTACATGCTATTATTTAAGGCATCAAACCGTTTTCTTTAATTTTTATTTTGTTCTGTTACCAGTATCTGCAAGCAAAAAGTTGCATAACATTTTTACATCTGAAAGGCATTCTGCTTCTTAATAATCACACTTCTGTTTGTATATCCTTGTTTAAAATATAAGGCATTACCACTATTTAAAAGCATGAAAGAAGAACACTTAAAACCAGAAATTTTCTTTATTTCATATTGTAAAAACGCTTGTAAAATGCTTTTCCATTCCCCCATGTCAATTTTTTCTGATTCTAAATCTTTGGCTCAAATGAGTAAACTCTCAAATTCTTAGATTTCAGCTTATACTGAACTTTTAATTGTCCCATCAAAACACAACACTATCTTTCAGGTGAGGGATACAACTACAAGAGGGACTTGACCCAACAAATTCAAATATTGTAATCTAGTTGTTTGTATCCCCACATCACCTAAAAAAAAATCCATCATTTTAAAACAAAACAAACAAACAAAAACCCATAGTTCTATCACATTGGTTGGCTTTATACTCTATTTTGAATTTTGAATACATTGAACTACTAAATATAATAGTATTCTTAAATTTCTTTGTAAATGATAATTTTAAAAATTAGCAAAAATTTGAATGTACAATGACAAAGCAATGGTCATATTCCATATGACTACATGCCATAGCTGTTCTGCTAATTTTCTTCTATTCAACCACATTTCTTAAATACTATTGAAAAGTCAAGACAGTTTTTTCAAAGATATTATTTAATATACAATTTCGTATGGCATGCAACCCTTCAGAAATGTTATCTAGTGAGGACAATTGCATGAAACCATTTAGACTCAATGAATAAAAATCAGGTTGGCTAGCAGTTAAAAAACTAAAGATTTAAATGATAGAAAGACCTTGAGGTCCTAGGCCAGACTTCCTTACTTGGTTCTAGGTTCTTGACTCTGGAAGCAATTATGCAAGGAATATATTGGGGGGTGGAGGGAAGATTGTATCAATCTCCCAATAAATTTGTCATTTCAAATTTTGTACTTTTCACTTTTAGATTTTTCTTTCATTCTTTTTTTACAGGCTTTGTATCTTTATTTATGGTCCCCATCTGTTCACTCATTATGACTATTTTTTTTCTTTAACTCCTTGAATGTGTTTTATCTGCTAATTCCAACATCTTAGTCTTCTTAAAGTCTATTTCTATTAGCTACTGTTTTTCCTAAATATGGATCATGTTTTCCTATTTCTTCACATGTCCAATAATTTTCATTTTATACTTGAAATTGTAAGTGATACTCTTTAAAAATTCTGAATTGTGAAAACTCTATAGATTCTTCAGAAGAGTATTAATTTTTTAATCTAGCAGGCAATTAAATTTTTGACTGATCACTAACTATGTACCGTATATACTCGAGTATAAGCCAAGTTTTTTCCCCCGCCCCCCGCACAAAATTTGTGCCGAGTTCGGGTTTTTCGAACACAAATTTTGTTCGATTTTCGGCACAAATTTTGTGCCGAAAAAAAACTCGGCTTATACTCAAGTATATACGGTATTTGTGAAAGGATGGTTTTAACTTTGTTTATGCAACTCTGTATTTGGTTTAGTTCTTGTTCTAAAATGAATCACTTAATCCTAAGACCAAGACTTTATTCCTTAAAGAATAATCCTTTTGGAATTTCTATGACTTTCTGAGGCATTTACGAAGCCACTCTAACTTGGCAGGACTCAAACTCCTGGCTCAGTTTCCCATGTGGTGGACAACAGCTGAAATCTAGGCTCAGTTTCTTCAGCATTGTAACGGCCACTTTCCAATGGTTTCCTAATTGTCCCCCAGAAAGGCACAGTGCCAGCCAAGGATTTACTAAATATTTTGAAGCTCCTGTCCTCTGTTTTTCCCTTCTATTTAAGAATTGTCCCTTCATTTCCAAATATTATGGATTTCCTGAATTCAATCCTCTGGTTATCTCAAGCCAGTAAGAATGAGCTTTCTTGTTGAGTTCTAGATGTGGAGGTGCCCTCAGGGAAAAAGCTATATAAATGGTTATACCCCCAACAAAATAACTTTTTGTTTATATTTCCTATTTTTTCTTTTAGATTGGATTTATTTTTGTTTTCACTTGCCTGGACCTTTAGTGAATGACAACATTAGCGATTTTCTCTGAGCTACATGTGCAGAAACACAGATGGACCCCCTTGTACACTCAAACACAGCATGGCTGTACCTGGAATTTCCAGCTAAGGCCAGAAACAGAAGCCTGAACCCAGAAAATGATCAAAATCCACCGACTGGTGCTACATCTTTGGCACAAGGATAAAACACCTCCAAATGAAGCCATTACCCCTAATTACATTGCACTCTGGTCAGACCCCAGAAGACAAGACCACAGGAGAAAAGTGCAGCAAACTGGGTGATGTCATTCTGGGTACAAACAGCAAGTGGTGAGAGAAAGTGACACACCCTGTCATTTATGCCCACTGAGCTGCTTTTCTTTTTTCTGAGTTGCTTTTCTAATCAGTCACTAAGTAAGAATGTGATTTGAGTTGATTGTATGCAATCCAGTTGACTTTCTGAAAGGGTTCAGTTCCTGCCATGAGTTTAGGAAAGCTTTCTTTATCAAATTGGAATCTTCATGGAAGAATAAACGCTGGGTGTTTGAGTTTTTCTTTTCCTGTTGTTGTTGTTATTATCCCCTGTCCCCAAAAAGCTGAGAGATGAGGAAATGCATTTCCTATTAAACATGATTTTCCTTAATTTAATTGCTCTTCCAACTTACAATTCCACAGGGTCAGAGTCACCTCGCCACCAAAACATTCCCCTGTCTCTCTCTCTCTCTCTCATCCACACACACACACACACACACACACACACACACACACACAGTCTTTGCACTCCTCATAATGAACACACGTATTCACACAGGAAAGAGAGGGCTTTGGGGGCAGCCCCTGTGGCTCAAAGGAGTAGGGCACCGGTCCCATATACTGGAGGTAGTGTGGTTCAAACCCAGTCCCAGCCAAAAACTGCAAAAAAAAAAAAAGAGGTTTTTGATCCCTTTTCTGTACAACAGAAAGTTAAAAGCCTTGGTTGATCACATAGTATAAAATATTTTGTATGACATATTTCAAAACGCATTACAACATACACGTTCCCGTCCTCCCTGTACCTCTTCTCCCTGAACATACTTTCGGCAGCCGGGCAGGCTACCATCTCTGCATGCTCTGTGCTTTAGAGTCATTCATCTCTGAAGCCAGGCAAAGCCTGCAGCAACCATGCAAGGCCTTCCCTCAACCTGTACTTAAGAGTTAATTGCAATCCTGCTCCTTGAAGTCCTGCCACAATTCCCTGCTCCACTGAAGAGTCTTTGATAACCTGCTGCTCTTGGAGAGATTACAACTTGTGCACTTGGATTCCTCTAGTAGGGGTGCACAAGAACACAGGTATGAAAGAAAAATTGCTTCCCGTGCAGCTTGTGCACTCCACGCCTGTCGATTGCCATGTCTGGTGCCCTAGAAACTGAAGAGCTTGTGGTCTCTGAAATGTGGAGCTGTGCTTGTAGTTTTGAAGTGAGTTTTCAGTCCTTAAGGATAAATGTCTTGCACATCTGTTGCAATTTGTTGAGTAGTTGCAGCCTTTATACATTAACATCACTGGCCCAGCATCACCAGGATATGAAGTTTCAAACATTTATTCCAGTGGAAAACACTGGATTAGTTTCCTCTATGAAAAACTAGATGTCATCTACAAGAGTGAGTCAGAATCTGAAGACCTTTCTCTGTCCATGTGGACATTAGACCTGCTAACTCAGGGTCCTTAGAAAAATGTCAAGAGCGATGTCTGTACAGTTTTAATGAATTTCACATTTTTTAGTATTTTGGGAATTTTAAAGGGAAAAAAGCATTTTTCTAGAACAATTACCATTTTTAAACCATTTGACTAGAAATCGGCAGCTAATGAGCACAACGCTGATGTCCAAACATTGAATCCTCAAGTACCCTGCAAGCAGAAGAACACAGCCTGCCCTCTGCCCTTCTGTTAGTTGGAGGCACGTGTTTACGTTCAGCATTTTACTTGAGCAGCTGTCTCTGGAACGTTCTTTCTCAAACTTAGCTACTTGGAACACCTGTATTAGAATAATACCTCTGATATCTGTATTTTTAATAAGTAATCTTGTAATTCTTTTGGAACATACTTTAAGGGCCAGCTCAGGGAGCATTTTATGGTTACAAATTATGGTCTATCTGCATTAAGGAAAAAACGTTTTATGTAAAATGGAGTTGGAATTTTCCAGACTATATAGCTAAAAAATAAACATTTAAAAAACCCTACTATGATACATTATTTAGGATGCAAAAATTTTCTATCTTGTTTGTTAGATTGATATTTAAAATTTAAAAAACAGGGAAATTGAGGCAAAATATATCTATCCTTACATCCTTATGTTCAAAATTAGAAATTGTTCTCTGTCTCTTTCTCTCTCTCCCTCTCCCCACCCCCTCAAAACCACACAGCAAGTCAGTAGCAGAACTAACAGCAAGACTGACAACATCAATATCTTTGGGATTTTATAGTCCTTTTCTTCTTCAAAATGCTTTACAAAATTCTCTAATTAGGCTCGCAGGTTCCGGCACCCCCTCTAGCTATCTACTCATAAGACAGCATACCTGCGCTCTGCTCCTTAGCTCTGAGTACCATGCCATTCTTTTTTTTTTTTTTTTTTATTGTTAAATCATAGCTGTGTACATTAGTGCAATCGCCTATACCCATTCTAAGATGCACCATAGATGTGGTCCCACCCATTGCCCTCCCTCCACCCAAACCTCCCCCCTCCCTTCCCCTTCCTTGGCCCTTTCCCCATAGTCTTGTGCTATAGTTGGGTTATAGCCTTCATGCGAAAGCTATAATTTAGCTTCATAGTAGGGCTGAATACAT
>CAUYPK010142087.1:0-13459 GCA_963574355.1 Loris lydekkerianus | reverse complement strand
CCTATTAAAGCTCCATTGTCATATTTTAAAGACCTTGAAAAGATAATACTTCGTTTTATATGGAATCAGTAAAAAACCTCGAATAGCCAAAACATTACTCAGCAATAAACACAAAGCAGGAGGAATCATGCTACCAGACCTGAGACTGTACTATAAATTGATATTGATCAAAACAGCATGGTACTGGCACAAAAACAGAGAAGTAGATGTCTGGAACAGAATAGAGAACCAAGAGATGGATCCAGCTACTTACTGTTATTTGATCTTTGATAAGCCAATTAAAAACATTCAGTAGGGAAAAGATTCTCTATTTAACAAATGGTGCTGGGTGAACTTGCTGGCAATCTGTAAAAGACTGAAACTGGACCCACACCTTTCACCATTAACTAAGATAGACTCTCACTGGATAAAAGATTTAAACTTAAGACATGAATCTATAAAAATACTTGAAGAACGTGCAGGGAAAACTCTTGAAGGAATTGACCTGGGTGAATACTTTATGAGGAGGACTCCCCAGGCAACTAAAGCTAATTTATAGCTTTCATACGAAGGCTATAACCCAACTGTAGCACAAGAATATGGGGAAAGGGCCAAGGGAGGGGAAGGGAGGGGGGGAGGTTAGGGTGGAGGGAAGGTAATGGGTGGGGCCACACCTGTGGCGCATCTTAGAATGTGTACAGGCAAAACGTTTAAATGCAGAATACAAATGTCTACATACAATAACTAAGAAAATGCCACGAAGTCTATGTTGAACAGTTTCATGAGATTATTTCAGATTGTATATGAAACCAGCACATTGTAACCCTTGATTGCACTAATGTACATAGCTATGATTTAACAATTAAAAAAAAAAAGTTAGCAGACATTGTTTCATTGCTTGCCTTCCAATAATTACTTACTGCTTAAGCATTACATGTCCCAGCCAGGTGTGGTGGCTCACGCCTATAATCCTAGCAGTCTGGGAGACTGAGGGAGGAGAATCACTTGAGTTCAGGAGTTTGAGAACAACCTGAGCAAGAGTGAGACCTCATCTCTACTAAAAATAGAAAAATTAGCTGTGTGTTATGGTGGGCAACTGTAGTCCCAGCTACTCAGAAGGCTGAGGGAGGAGAATTTGGGGGAGCTCAGGAGTTTGAGGTTGCTGTGAATTAGGATGATGCCATGGCACTTGAGCTGGGGCAACAGAGTCTCACTCTGTTTCAAAAAAACAACAAGAAAATTACGGCTTGACACCATAGAACAGTGGTTACAGTCCCAGCCACATACACGGAGGCTGGCGGGTTTGAATCTGGCCTGGGCCAGCTAAACAACAATGATAACTGCAACGAAAAATAGCCAGGCATTGTGGTGGGTGCCTGTGGTCCCAGCTACTTGGGAGGCTGAGGCAAGAGAATTGATGAAGTACAAGTTTGAGGTTGCTGTGAGCTGTGACACCATGGCACTCTACCTAGGGTGACATAATGAGACTCTGTCTCCACTCCTCCTCCCACCCCCCAGATCACATACCCTTGATTGGCATAAGATTTTTAGCTTCCCTAACTGGTTCTATAGATAACATTGCTATTGTAAAACAAAAGACTGTTGAGATATTTTCCAGACTCTGCATTTGGAGGGCCCAACTGACTCCAACCAGATCAGTGGACACATGTGAGAACTGTGTCCCTTTATCCAGGAACTATCTCAGCACAAAAAGTCAATTTCTGCTGCCCAACTCTATGAATTCATCCCCAGCCAATCAGCAGGCCCAATCGTCTAGCCCTTTGCCCACTAAACTACGTTTAAAAATCCTGGCCCCAACATTCTTGGGGAGAGGGATTTGAGAAATTTCTACCATTTCTTCAGTCAGTGCCCTGTGACATTAAACTCTTTTTCTGCCATAGCACCTGCTGACCCATTGTAATGGCTCACTTCTGTGCAGCGGGCAAAGAACCCTGCTAGGCAAAAACTAGCCTCCATCAGTTTGTTATTTTGGTTGACAGGAAGATAAGAGCATCACATCTCACTGGGAGCAGAAGCCTGGTGCTGCTGGTAGCAACATTTACACTGCAATGAACAAACTGTGCACATTTAGTGTGAGTGAGCCCCACAGTGAGAAACTCTAGGGAGCCCAGAGTGAAGGGGGGATTTTACCTTTAGGAACATTAGTAGGTTCTCAGGATGAAGATCAGAGAGAAATCCTGAGTTCTGGAAGAGGGACTGGAAAAGTTACCCTTTTGAAATGCACCAGAAAATTCCATTCTTAATAAAAAGCCTGCCCTCAAGGAAAACTATTTTATCAGAGCCTAATAAACCTGGTAGAAGAGAAATAGGAGAAATACCTGACTGTAGACCCCCTATCTGAAGGGGCACAATCCCTTGCACCCTTGTAAGGTGAATCAGTCTCATTTGTGCTCCTTGAGGTACGAGGCTCTGAGAAGGAATATTTCCAGTACTTGGGCTAGAAGTGAGTTTGGGGGGATATTCTCCCGCAGCTTACAGAAGTGGCCTTGCTGAAAAATGCAGGCAGTTAAGCCTTAAAGAAAAGAATGTGCCAGAGGGTCCCGCCAAGTCACAGCTGGAGACAGATCATCTGCCTGGGGCAATGGGCTGTTGCACTTAATCCCCTACCTCAATTTACACAATAACTTTCTGTTAGTCATATAGGGAAGTGGGAAATCAGAACAGACAACCCAATGCCTTTGTGGCTTATCTCCATTTTTGTTTATCTCCAAACAGGACATTCTTAGTTTGGAAATGTGTGTACATACTTTGCTGCATTAACACTGATAAGGAATCTTTATGACAGTTTTGTTACCTTTTGTCTTCTTTATTCTTGGATTATCTTTATCTGATGAGTTTGGATATGTAAGAAAGTGAACAAAGACAGGTGATCACTGAACGAGCACCAGCCTTCCCTTTTAAAATCATTCATTTCGTCTGCAGTGTTTCCTCTGCATCATTGATGTAGCAGCCCAGTGAACAGCAACCCTTATCCTTCCTGTTTCCACTGTGGGAAGCTGAGAAGTAATTATCAAGGTCACAACCCAGGGCAAAGGTCATACAGATCTAACCATAGGACTACAGAATGCTGCCCACCCAGGACACCGTAATGCTATATCAGTAGGTCTTTTGTGTAATAACAGGGGTTTATAACTGAAAGAACTGTAAGCCCCAGATGTATTTGAGCCTCTAGTGAAATCTTAAAGCAACAGGGAGACAAAAGCAAAGACAGTAGATGAAATTTTTGATACAGGATTCCACCACTCAGGGCTGGACAGGGAGCCCCCAATTCTCTAGGCCCAGGTGAGCTCAGAAATAAAACCCCCATGTCCAGGCACAAACAAACCACCTTTTCCACAACACACCCTCTGGGCTCTACTAAAATCAAGAACAAAGCAGCCTGAGGTGTTTTTTTGGGGGTGGTTCCACCTTGAGTGGGAGCACACACCCTAATCCCTTCTCAGAGACAAAAACTGTAAAGGACCTGATAACCTTGCCCTAGTGGAGGAAGAACTATATTCATCATTTGTTAATGCACTCATTAACTTTGAGAAGATTTTTTTTTTTTTTTTTTTTTAATCTACCAACTCCTGACCAAGTGTAATTCTCAAGACCTAATAAAGGTAAAGAGCCCACAAAGAGACTCGCCAGTTCAGTTCTTTCCTCCTTCCAGAAGCTCTGGTGCTTTTTACTTCTTCTGTATTCCTTTCTAACTTCTAATAAAAATCCTATCTTACCACTGATCTGTGGTCCGTGGATTCATTCCTCAAATCCCCGAGACCAAGGACTTACTGAAGAGTGAAATTCCAGTATCATTTTCACCTCCAATGCCTACAGATAAACAGTAAATAAAGCCCCAGTCCTAGTTAGATAAACATTTTCCTAAAAGTAAAATCATAAGCCCTCCCTCCCTATTGACTGAACAAGCCTCTTTTGGCCAAGGGTATCCCAGATAAACCTTAAAAACTAAGTTCCTGGCCATAATAGGAAGGGAGGTCGGACAAGTCTCACTATACCCACTCCCTTTTGGACACTACAACTAACCAGCGTTAAATGTTAACTTAGAGATCGTATGACCAACAAAGTGGTAATAAGATACATACCAAATTATAAAAAAGACAAGAACAGGCAAGACAAGGGTTAAGTCAAGAAATCAGGCCATCACTCTTGTAAACAGGTCATTTTCAGCCAGTATATTGTGGCTGACTCTGACACAGCATCCTTATCTTAATTTAAACATTCCTGTTCCTTTCTGCTGACTCTCGGTTTCAGACAGATCCTTACTCCTTTAATCAATTGCAAATTAACAAATCTCTAAATCCACCTATAATCTGTAAACCCTTGCTTCATGATATCCCATTTTGGGCCAAGCTGATATAAATCTTCCATGTATTGATCTCATCTTTACTTGTAATTCCTGCCTCTCTGAGACAGGTACCAAACTATAATCTGACTGCCTCAGGAGTCAATAAAAAGGGAAAGACCAAGCCAGTAGGGGAGCACAGCCATCCGGAATTCCTCTATGCAGTAGCTCCTGGCTGGTGAATAAAGCCCTTCCTCTTATAAACATGGTGTTTGGGTGCTTTCTCTCCATTGGGCCTCATCTTCCTTCAACAGCCTTCCCCTTGATTTTCTTTGCCTTTGGCCTTTGAACTTGAAATGGCCCTTTGGTTCAGGGAAGAAAGGGAGAGGAAAAAAAAAAAAAAGAGAAGAAAGAAGAAATAATAATCAAAGGAATAACAATAATGTGAAAACAATGAAAAAAAATAACACAAAAAAAAAAAAAAAGAAAAGAAAAGAAAGAAAAAATGTATCTGAGGCCGAGGGCGGAGCTTGCCCTGCACTCTGGGAGGCCAAGGCAGGTGGGTTGCTTGAGCTCAGGAATTAGAGACTAGCCTGGGCAAGAGTGAGACCCCATCTCTAATAAAAATGGAGAAAATAGCCAGGCCTTGTGGCGGATGTCTATAGTCCCAACCACTCCAGAGGGTGAGGCAAGAGAATCTCTCAAGCCCAAGAGTTTGAGGTTGCTGTGAGCTATGACGCCACTGCACTCTACCCAGCGCTCCAGACTCTGTCTCAAAATAAATAAATAAATAAATAAATAAATACATAAATTCACAAGCTACTACACCCAGTTAATTTAAAATATGCGCATATGTATCTCCTGGGTTAACAGAATTGTCTTTGGTGTTCTGGGAGAGAACGATCTGAAAAAAGAAAAAACATTTTAGTGTAATCTCAATTCCAATTTTGGGTATGAAGAACCAATAAAAAACATAAAATGAAACGATTGTAGGAGCACTAGATGGCGCTCCAGGATTAGGAAACGCACAGCCGCTCCGGACGCGGCGGTCTGGCTGGTCTGACTGCACTCCAGACGTTACTCAGCGGGTTGCGCGGAGAGCGCGTCCAGATTTCCTGTTTTGCTGGGTGAGTGTCCAAGCCCCGGGGATTGTGTCACAGCCCTGGGGAGTACGCCGGGCGCGCCTTGGATCCCGCTGTTAACGGGAGTTTAGAAGGAGGCCCCGGGGAAGGCAGAACCTCCCTCCCTGATCTGGTGCGCGCGCTGCAGGAACCAGACAACTGTGGCTGCCCGAGCCTGGGGAGCGGAGCTGAAGCCGCGGCGCCACGGTCCCGGGAAAGCCGCACCGAACCCGGCTCACGCGGTCAGCCGAGCAGGCCCCGGCGCTGTCCGCGGGACGCTCAAGCCTCTCCGAAGACGCTGTGTCCCCGGTGACCGCCGGCGGTCGGGCTCACTCCTGGTCGGGTCCGCGCTTGCATTCGGGCGAGGAGCGCCCAGCTACGTCTGGCAGGTCCCCACCTCCTGCTCTTTGCACTCCAGACCCTCGGTCGTTCCTGGTCTGCCCCCCGGGGGAAGGGCGTGGCGGGAGGCTGAGGGTCTCAGGGGCCCTGACCCCCACCGGGATTCCACGTGCAGGCTTTGTCTCTGCATCCCTGCGCTCCCCTGCGCCGCTTTCCGTACTGGATTCCCTCCCTTCTTACCTAGTCTGCTCCCGGCATCCACAGGGTCCCTCTGTCTGTGCCTTCTCAGCGCTGTTTTCCAAGGGAGGCTGGTGAGAAGTCTGGAGAAGTTCAACCAGGAGTTCTTCCTTCTTACACCATCATTGTTTTTTTCTTTTCTGCAGTTTTTGGCCGGGGTTGGGCTTGAACCCGGTACTTCCCGTATATGGGGCCGGCGCCCTACTCCTTGAGCCACAGGCGCCGCCCCAGACTGACAGCACTTTTGTAGGCTAATGGAAACAAATCAGAAAGAATGGCAGAAATGAGAATGTGCCAGAGCTAGGAGAAAGCTGAGGAACAGTGCCCCCAAATTGGTGAGAGAAGTTGGGATCCAGGTCACAAGTGGGAGGGTTGGCTTTACATAGGAATGTGGGCAGTTAATGCACATTAGGAGATAGTAGTATGCAGAATACACGGAGAACTTCGTGAAGAAATAAGATAAAAAACCAGATTAAAAATTGGGAGAGGAAATGGTGGCTAATTTTGAAAAAAAAAAAAGTTTATCCCCATTAATAATCAGAGAAATGCAAATTAAAACACAATAAAATATAATTACAAAACCACCAGATTGTCAAAACTCAAGGTCTGACAATACCAAGCATTGTCAAGGGTGTTGTAATGAATGGGCGCAGACACAGGTAGGTAGGCGCCTATGCTGGGGGCTTGTGAACATGATCTCTTCCGATGGCTGCTGTTTTTCCTCACCAGAAAAGCTGTTAGAGTCATCAAAGAGAGTAAAGATCAGGAGGGGTGGTTAAGTAGAAGTTTTCGCCCTGGGATGCACATTGGAAACCACGAGAGAGCTTTCAAAAATACTGATCTGTGATCTCATCCCACAGTTGCTGTGTTCAGTTTGGGCGGAAGTTCAGGGCCTGTGGGACTTTGCCGCAGCCAAGTGTTGTCCTTGAAAGAGCAGCAGCAGCTGGGAGCAGGTTAGGAAGGCACAGTCTCAGGCCCCAGGCTGGTTCTACTAAATCAGAATCTGCCTTCTAACAAGATCCTCCGTGATCTGTATGCCCATTAAATGAAAGACTCAGTCTGGTGTCTAAGTATGTAAGCAGACCTGGAATGCACATTCCCAACGTTCTCAGGTATCAGGCACCTTGACAATGCTTGGTATTGTCAGACCTTGATTTTTGACAATCTGGTGGTTTTGTAATTATATTTTATTGTGTTTTAATTTGCATTTCTCTGATTATTAATGGGGATAAACTTTTTTTTTTTTTTCAAAATTAGCCACCATTTGTGTTTCCTCTCCTGATTTTTAATCTGGTTGTTTATCTTATTTCTTCATGATGTTCTCCATGTATTCTGCATACCAATTCTATTCCATTATGTGGGTTGCAAATATCTGCTTGGTGGGTAGCCTTTTATTTTATATCTCTTTGTATATTATTTGTTGAAAGGAAGATCTAAATTTTATTATTTAAATTTAGCAATCATTTAATTTGTGATTTTTAGTTTCTGAGTCTTTTTTTAAGAATACTTCCCAGGGCTGACTTCATAAAAAGTATATTCCTAGTTTTATTTTCTTCTAAAATTTTACCCTTCCCATTTATGTTCTTAACATATCCCATTTATGTCCTTCAAACATAGGAAATTAATTTGAAAATTTTTAAGAGACAAAGTCTCACTTTGAGTCCCAGGCTGGAGTGCAGTGGCATCACTACAGCTCAATGCAACCTCAAACATGTGAGCTCAAGTGATCTTCTCACTTCAACGTCCCAAAGTGCTAGGATTATAGATGTGAGCCACTACATTTGGCCTAATTTTAAACTTTAAAAAAAATTTTGCAACAATTTACTCTTGCATTAATAATGTTATATTTCAACTCATTGAATTTCAATCAATAGAATATATGAGGAAGCTTTTCACTCCAAAGTATATTTGGTATGTTTACTTCTATTTAAAAATGAGTATCTCATCAATAAAACTATGAAGATATAGTCTTGGAACTACCACTTTTGGTCAAGATGGAGAAATAAGGTCCAGATTTACCTTCCCACCTGTAGCAACTACAAAAATCTGGTGGAATTTATGAAATAATAACACTCAATATATTGGACATTGGCCAACAATACAGGCAGCCCCCAGGTGAGAACAAAATAAGTTCTGTAGTTTGCTCTTAAGTTGAATTTGTATGTAAGGTGGAACAGGTACATTTACTTGTTACCTGTTAATAGCCTCCATTCGTTAGAATAAGTAATCTGTTAGGTTCTTATAACTTGGAGACTTATTGTAATAGCCTCTGTTTGCAAGTGTGCATTGTATGTAAGTCAGATGTTTGTAACTCAGGGCCTGCTTGTATTCAAGATGTTGGCAACAATCCCTGAGAAACAGGAAACCTATGAGTTGTGTGCTATAATCGCCCTGAGTTACTGTCTAGAGCAAGTTCACATATAAGGAATCTATGCAGAGCCCCCTGGTTTTCCTTACTTGATGAGATGAAGCTGGGAGTCCAGGAAATTCAAGACAGCTTGACTTCACAGAGCAGAGTGCCAGAGAGGAGAGAGGTGCAGGGAGAACCCGGGGACTTTCGGGGAGCACTCCTGGAACATTCGGTGGACCATCACTCAGCTCTTGTAAGAAAAAACTACCTGATCCTGGGGAAAGACGAGCCCAAAAGGAGTAGTGAGAAAAGTGTCCAGAGCTGGAAATGTGTCTGTTGGCGGTGATCATTCACCTCTGAGCTGTTCAGTGGACCTGGTTTGGTTCACCTAGCAAACTAGCAGATTCGGCTAAGTCAATGGAAAATGAGAAAGCTGGGGTTCCAATATAGCAGAATGGAAGCAAAGTGTTTATGTAAACTGAAGAAAAAGAGTAAAGCAAACCATAGGTGGGCATAGACTTTCCCAGGGCGTGGAAGAGGGTCCCCGTGAGTGAGAGGAGACCTCACTCAAGAGCAACTCGCCCACATGAGCACTTTCCTCCCAATTCTTCCTCCATTCATCAGTAATAATTCCCACTGGTTTCCCTCGGGCCTTCAGGCAGGGTGTCGTGGTTTCACTGGTTGTTGATTAACCTTACAGTTGTTGCATAAATCCTATTTTCTTTACTCTGTACCAATAATTATTGTTATTTTACTAGTGATGGCATGGCGTCTGTTAGTCACGTTTTTGGCAACGATGCTGTGCATTGTTCTGTGCCAGAGATCCTTGTCTTTGTTTTATAGGGGGAATCATTCACAGACTAGAGGTCATGTGTCACAGGCTAGAAGTCATTTTTTACAGGAACAGCACACACTTGGTTGACTAGGTCACACCCACCCAAGATTCTTCATTTGACTTCAGGGCCCTTTCCAACTTTCTTGTCCAGAAGGCCATAATTCTCTCCCACCTCCCTGTAGCTTCTTTAACCTCCTTTCATCCCTGAACAGTGTCTGCTCCCCTCCTAGTTTGTACTGTATAAACTCTTTAAGAAAAATAACATTGTCTCACTGGGAGCTGGGGTTAAGCCTTGTCCAGTTGGTGCCTTTGCATAGAAGAGCTTCTCCTGCTTCTTGGCTGGTACTAAGCATCCGGGCAGTTAATCAGTGTAAAAAAAGAGGAAAATTTAACTAACAAAATCTTCCATAAGTAATATCTAAATTTGTTTGAATGAGACACATACAGCATGTTCAGTATGTCAGAAAATAAAGAGAAAGAAAATTTAGTTTCCAGACTGAAAAGAAAATGTGTGTTTTACTTAAGATTTTTGCTTGGGGGATTCATTGTACAAAGAAAGGAATATGAGATGTATTAAGAGAGAGAATGATAACAATTTATCAACTATATTATTTATTTATTTATTTGCAGGTTCTGGCCAAGGCTGGGTTTGAACCCACCACCTCCGATATATGGTGCCAGCGCCCTACTCCTTTGAGCCACAGGAACCACCCTTATATTATTTTTCTTAAAATAATGACATATCCTGGCCAGGTGAGGTGGCTCATGCCTGTGCTTTGTGAGACTGGTGGTTCATGATCAGTCTGGGTAGCATAGTGAGACACTTCTCTACAAAGGAGAAAAAAAAAAAAAAAATTCAAATCACAATTAAATAGCCAAAAGACCCCACATAAAAGGGTTGAATTTATGTGTAAAACAAATAAGTATAATTATATTCAAAAAATATTTGAAAAGTTAATTTTATTTTCTTCTGCTATAGTATCATTCTATTTCAGCCACTTATTTGAATGCCATGCTTATATAATTAAAATAATATAGGCTTATTATAATTAATAGATGTGGGAGATAAGAGTGACTCCATGTCAGATGCTAATTCACCATATTGACTTCTAATTAAGCCCTTGTTCTGGGAATGCTTCCAAGATTTCTACTTTAGTATTACCATAAATCCTGCTGTTGGGTCAAAACAACCTTGACCATCCTTAGGCAGATTCACAGCACTATCCTTAGGCAGATTCACAGCACTGTTGCCCTACCTAGACGGGTCAACTTTAATTACTCTACTATTTCCTCCCCTATGGTATATAAGTTCTGAGTCTGGGAGTAAGGAAGGGATGAGGGAGACCCACCATCTTGTCTGGTCTCACAGCTGCTGCCTGGACACGGCTTCTTTTCATAGGTCTCTAATAAATGTTCATTTCTGAGAAACTGGATTCGTTAGCCTCTTTCTTTAGCCTCTCAGCTTCCTAGGCCTTTGTGGATAGGTTTGTGTAGATGTGCTAACTGCAGAATAATAGATAAATCCATAAAGTTATAAAAAAACAATATCATGTTCATTATTATTGAGTAATAAGATCACCACCTAATAGGCATTGTTCACGTTTTAATGAATTGCCTTCCTTTTTTTTTTCCTTTTTTTTTTTTTTTTTTTTTTGTCCAGAGTCTCACTCTGTTGCCCAGGCTGGAGTACAGGGGTATCATCCTAGCTCACTGCAACTTCAAACTCCTGGGCTCAAGTGATCCTCTTGTCTCAACCTCCTAAGTAGCTAGGACCACAGGTGTCTGTCACAATACCCAGCTAGTTTTTTTCTCTTGTTCAGGCTGGTCTTGAACTCCTGAGTTCAAGAGATCTTCCTGCCTTGGCCTTCCAGAATGCTAGGATTATATGAATTTCCTTTTTATCATAATTCAGTGAATACATACATGCAAATGCATACATACACTCACAGTACATTGAAGGGCAGGCCTTGGTTGGCCATTAGCTACAAAAACAACAACTAACTCCCCTCAAAGCAAAAACAAACTGTTAAACGCTCAGCACTCAAATATGGAAAAGAAGGAGATGTTAAGAACATTTAGACTATAGTGTTTTTCAACTATGAAGTATGTCTATTCTTTTTAAATAGTCCTGGTAATTAAATGACATTACTTAAAAATGTTCTTTCTGCTCTGTTTTTTTGATCACAAAAATAAGGATTAATTTAAATATTTTACTTCCTTTATACATTAAACCAAATGGAAATTTACTTTCCTTTCTGTCCCACTTAGGAGTTGCAGTGTAGGAGCTAAAAGGCTCTGACCCCTACTATCCAATTTTCGTATTTTCATATTGCATTTTCTCTCTCAACTATGGATTTTAGAATTTCCTCGAGTTTTATAATTTACATTTACTTGCAATTAAATTTTTATTTAACTCGTGCCTTTATGGGCTGTGGGTCTTTCTATACTAACACTTCCTTACTGCTCTCTCTTGGCCTCAGCATTTCTGTTCCCTATTGCCTTGTCATTGTCACAGTCTACTTCGTGCTCTCTGTTCTACAGGCCTCCTGTGCATAGTACCAAGCATGTGTTTAAAATCGAATTACAGCTCCCCTTCAATCTGATTCTCTTAATTACATGATCATCTTTACAATGTCTATTGCCAGGATGATGGACTAGCGGCTTGGGGCACACAGGGGTGTACTGTTCAGATGTCATCCAGACACAACTTCTACCAAAGGCAGAAACATGCCATACATGACTCATATCTTCCTGTCCTATATGAATTCTCTGAGAAGTTTAAGGGATGTAAGAATTACACAATCAGTAGTGATTTCACAAATTTGTTTAGGAATAAAAACTGGCTGCTGTTGAAATAAAGAAACCCAATGGTGAATTCAATCCAGGTCTTTCTAGCACAATCCTAGACAATTATGGGGCGAGTCATGAAAACCTACAATTTTTAATTGTGTCTTTAAATGTATTTGCTTAAAAGACATAGAAGTTATGCTAGTTTGCTTTCTCTTGCTTGGATTGTCCATTGGAGCAGAGGGCACAGATCAAACATTGGAGAACTCACAGCTTTGGGAGCTCTTGCCGCAGTCAAGACAAGGGTGTCTCTTCTGTTTTAGGTACAACAATTTTCCTGGCTATGGTGCATAGTAGACACTTAATGAACTTAAAGAATATTAATGGGATAAAGAGCAATAAAAGTGTGGTAGGCTATATTCAAAATGTGTTGTTGTTAAGTAGATAACAAAAAGGTTTCTTCAGGTAGTTCTTGGTAGGAGAAGCAGTGAAGGTAGCATAAATCTAAAGCTCTCATCAGATCCTTTAACAAAGCAATAAAAGATGTATAGGAGAAAAAAGGGGGGCAGTGGTGTTCGTAAAATTGATATAAAACAACCACCAAGAGGAGGAAGTTTGCTTTCTGTGGAAAAAAATGCAAAAGTGTACTGGTATATAAGAGAACTAAATATCAGTTCTTCAAAGTACATGTAGTATACATGAGGTCTGACAATTAAGTTCACTAACTTGCCACTGTGCTTTTGTTGGCAGCACTGTACAACCAATTCAGTTTGGTTTTATAACCTTGGTATACTGATGTCTCACAGTTGTGTTCATGTCAACATGGGTGGTGTCTTGTGGAGTGGCATTTGTTATTGTTGTTGTATGCTTTTGTGTGCCATGACGAGAACATGGGAGCTTGAATTACAGCAATGAACAAACATTTGTAAATTTCTTGTTAAACTTGGCAGGAACAGAAGTGAAATCAGAGACATGTTAGTCCAAGTTATGGGGATAACAGCATGAAGAAAACAGCAGTATAGAAATGGAGGAAATGTTTTTTTGAGGGGAGAGAAAGCAACACTGATGAAGAGATGACAGGAGGCCAGTAACAAACAGAACTGATGAAAACTGCCCCTTCTCTTGCAAAAAGTCATCAAACTGGCTGTTAAAATTACTGGCTGACCCTTGGAAGCCTAGCAGAAAAAAGAAACATCAGAGAGAAACCATGTGGAAAATTGTAACTAAAAATCTTGGCATGAAAATGGTATGGATCTTGCATCACAACAATGCACCAGCTCACGTGGCACTGTCTGTGAGGGAGTTTTTCACCAGTAAACAAATAACTGTATTGCAGCACCCTCCCTATTCACCTGATCTGGCCCCCAATGACTTTTTTCTTTTCTTTTCTTCTCTTTTCTCTCTCTCTCTCTCTCTTTTTTTTTTTTTTTTTTTTTTTTTTTTTTTTTTTTAAATATGTGTAAGGGGTTTATTTACAAGAGGTGAGATTAAATAATATAATAAAAAAT
>CAUYPK010142084.1:0-33307 GCA_963574355.1 Loris lydekkerianus | reverse complement strand
TTCCTTTCCTTTCCTTTCCTTTCCTTTCCTTTCCTTTCCTTCCCTTCCCTTCCCTTCCCTTCCCTTCCCTTCCCTTCCCTTCCCTTCCCTTCCCTTCCCTTCCCTTCCCTTCCCTTTCCTTTCCTTTCCTTTCCTTTCCTTTCCTTTCCTTTCCTTTCTTTGAAACAGAATCTCACCCTGGTGCCCTGGGTTGAATGCTCACAGCAACCTCAAACTTTTGGGCTCAAGAGACCCTCTTGCCTGAGCCTCATGAGTAGCTGTGATTACAGGTACCTGCCACCACATTCAGCTAGTTTTTCTATTTTTTGCAGAGATGAGTGTCTTGCTCTTGCTTAGGCTGGTCTTGAACTCCTGAGCTCAAACAATCCACTCACCTTGGCCTCTCAGAGTGCTAGGATTACAGGCGGATTGAGGCAAGGCATTGAGGATTGCCTTGCCTCAATGAATGATTTTCACCTTTATAATCCTCCTGACAGCCCTGTGAAGTAGAGAGATCCAGGAGTTTTTATATCTCCTCAACTATCAAATACTTGTGCTATAAACATAATTAGCACCCCTGTGATCCCTTCTCCAAGAAGATCATGGTCTAAGGAGAAACCAATGTGTGATCACCTCTGATAGAGGCGACAGGGATCCTTGCATGCAGAAGTGGACACAGTCTGTTTTCAGGGAGTTTGTATGGGGGAGCTAGTGGTCAATGCCATCTACTTGCCATCTCTAGAACCCACATCATCCTTCTTCAGCCTCTGCCCCCACACTGACCTGATCATTTTCCCCTTTGGCTAGTCAGTTGCAGGGCTGGGACATATTATGATGGAGCACAAGAACGCTGCATTTTTTGTCCAAATGGAACCTTCCGAAATGAGGAAGGACAAATGACTTGTCAACCATGCCCAAGATCAGAAAGTCCTGGGGCCCCGAAGACCCCAGAAGTTTGGAATGTGTCTGACTGTGGAGGTAAGGCTGCTCTGTCCCTCCTACTTCTCCTATCTCTGACCTCATTGTCTAGGCAGCAGGCACAAGTGGCATCTCAGGGCCCCAGAGGGATGCATACTCACTTTGGGCTTCCTATGAGCAGGTACCATGCTGGGTTTAGCTTTGGTTTAGCTTGATGCGTGCTGGGCAGATGCTCACTTGAGCAAATAAATGAAAGTGGGATGGAATACACTGGCAGAAAAGTACAAATGTGCTATCGTAAGCTTCATTTACTATAAACATAGATACTTGAGACCCGAGTGATCTCTCAGACAGGAATCATTTGAAAGTAGAGAAAGAAGGTCGGGGTTTTTTTTTTTCCAGCTTTGGTCTCAAACTTTTAGCTTTTTGATTTAAAACAAATGTAATCATTTGGTTATTTTGTTAAAACTGGGACCTTCTCTGTAAAGAGTTCTCAATCACCTCTTATAAGATATTAACTTTCAAGCCAAGCTCAGTTAAGTTCTGAGGGCTTTTTTCTTTTATTTTATTATTATCATTTTGTTGTTATTTAGACAGAGTGTCACTCTGTCACCTTCAGTAGAGTGCCATTGCATCATAGCTCACTGCAACCTCAAACTCCTAGGCTCAAGCAATCCTCTTACCTCAGCCTCCCGAGTAGCTGAAACTAAGGTGTCTGCCACAGCATCAAGCTAGTTTTTCTATTTTTAGTAGAGATGGGGTCTCGCTCTTGCTCAGGCTGGTCTTGAACTCCTGAGCTCAAGAAATCTCCCTACTTTGGCCTCCCAGAGTGCTAGAATTACAGGTGTGAGCCACCGTGCCCGGCCTATTTTATTATTAAATGTCTTCCTTTTATTAAATAGGAGAAAGGCAGGCTGTATTGACACTCTATGGGCTCAAATGGAAGGTGTGATCTGAGTAATGATTGTACCTCACGGACACAGCAGAGTGGCTGCCTCCCGGCTCCCCTTGGAGTGACTCCCAGCCCTCACTTTGGTTTCCACCTAAACTCAACTGCAGAGCTGTTTCTGGCTTAAAAATCAGATCCTCAGATTGAATGTGTGGTCCATTACAAAACTGCAGAACTAACTGCCAGGTTAAGGGGGGATGTTTTGGCATCTATTTATCCTTACATGTGACCTTATTAAGATATATTTACAGCAAAAAGATAATAGCAATTAGAACTAATATGTACCAAATACTTACCTATGGCAGGCATCTTGCTAAGTGTAGTATATTAATTATTCATAGGGTAGCCTTACGGCTTGGTGAGGGTAGTGTGACTCAGTTAAAGCCCCACAGCCAACAAGTGAGCAACTCAGAGTCAGAATCCAGGTCTGATAGGCTTCAGACTCCTTCCTTGGGTGTGTTTTCTTTCAATGCCATCGTATCTATAACTTATTGGGAAAAGAAGACCACTAAAATTAATAGAGGAGATACAATTTTTTTAAAGAATTAATTAATAGGGGAGAGATGAGTAGGAATACAAGAGACACATTTTTTTATAGCTAATGATAAGCTAATTGCTGAGGAACATGTACTTTTAGAAATCCTTTTGTTTATAGCTATGTTTCTTGTCTCAGATGTAAGATATGTATGATGTGACTTAGTACATTTGGTAAAGCAGAGGAGACTCTTGGGTCACTCTTTCCATCACTAGGATGTAATCAGCTGGGTGAGGGTTACTTCTAGGTTGGATTACCAGACTGATTCCAGAGCAGAGACCTCTCCCTCCTGCATTGGGTTGCCTGGGTAGTGGCTTAACCCTGCGACACACCCAGGCCTTTCCATACTTTGAAAGCAGTTGACATTTGACTCTTGGCCTCCCTCTGTGCATGTGCTGTGTGGTCCTGAGTGTAAGCATCAGGCTGTCACATGCCACTGACTCAGGGTCAGCGGCAGAGCAGGGTTGACTGTATGCATCTCTCACGGAGGTGAGTGCCAAGGTAAGCACCAGAGAACAGGCCTAACTAAAGTCTCATCGCATCTGGAGAATGGTGGGAAAGGGTCTTCCTAAGGGGCCTTCTCACTTAGGACTGTTTGCCCTCCCAGGTCTGTGTCAACCAGGTGAATATTCAGCGGATGGCTTTGCACCTTGCCAGCTCTGTGCCCTGGGCACATTCCAGCCCGAAGCTGGCCGAACATTCTGCTTCCCCTGTGGAGGAAGCCTACCCACCAGACATCAGGGAGCTACATCCTTCCAGGACTGTGAAACAAGAGGTGAGCCCTTGGCAACTTGGCTTTGTCTGCAACTAAATTTCCCTGTTAAGTACCATGGGGGTCTGTGAAGCTCTAATCAAGCCCAGCCCAAAGGTGCCCTCTGTGGTGGTCCAGGGTCTGGGGTTCATGTCCCCAGTTTCATCTTCCCCTGCAGGATGTGCTGCGGGCACTGGAACTCCCTGGATAATGTGTCCTCCAGCTCCCTTGGCCCCTTCAGGTGGGACTGGCAAGGGATCAGGCACTGGTGAGCCCACTGTGCACACAGGCTCCCTGGGCGCCTTCCCTTTAGCCCTCTTCCATCTCAGCTCCCTGACCTAGAGCTTCCCCCTCCAATATCCCTTCTCCAGACCACACTCCCTGCCTCTTCCCAGGGAACCCAACTTGACACCCAGTCTTGGTTCTGTGTCCCCTCCATACTCACAAATGTGCTCTGCATAGAGACTCGTGTTGCTATCATTATGCCTGGACTCTGTGTGAACCATAAACTCTTTAAAGATGTATACATCTTTTCCTTTTTATTTTTCTGAGCGTCATGAGTCACACTCAAACTGGCAATTTAGGGAATTAAGTATCGATTAGCCCCAGATTGACAGGAAAGCCCTACTTCATTTGGGCATAGTTTATTTCATAAACTTTGAAACCATTTGTGCTGTATTTGACACAGTCTTTTTTTTTTTTTTCCATTCTTTTCACCCTTCCCTGTCCCCATAGTTCAGTGTTCACCTGGACATTTCTACAATACCACCACTCACCGATGCATTCGTTGCCCAGTGGGGACATACCAGCCAGAATTTGGAAAAAATAATTGTGTTTCCTGCCCAGGAAATACTACGACTGACTTTGATGGCTCCACCAACATAACCCAGTGTAAAAGTAGGTCTCTCTGTAAGGCTTCTCACAGTCTTAGGAGGGCAAGTGTCTGGGTCCAACTCAGGGCAAGAGGCAGGGGCCAGGGGTCCCAGGATCATTCAGAACCATGTAGGCATTAGCCCAGCCCACAGCTATGCAGATCAGCATGGAAGGAGAGCCCAGCTGATCCTACAGAGATACTCACCTTTATATTGATCCTGGATATTTCCCAGAGCGCATTCACAAGATGGACTTGCCTTCAGTTCCTCCCTGGTGCACAATTTCAAGCCAGCTTTGCTTGGCATGCATTGTTTGAGTACTTATTATGTGCCAGGCACTCAGCTGGGAACTCGGCTGATGCCAAGTAGAATAAGTCAGCATCACTGACCCTGCAGAGAATCCAGTCTGTAGGATTGCTGATGAAGGAGCAATTGACTCATTCTGGAGAGATGGGGAAAGGCTTCTGAAGGGTGTGAGAAAGTTTTGATGGAGAGGGTAGGAGAACAGGAAAAGGAGCTTTATGCCTGAGAGAGCATCTGAGAGATGCTTAGCATGAAACTTGCTGAAGGGAGTCTCAGGCAGATCGAGAGGGAAACCTTGATGCCACACTAAGGGGATTTATTTGTATTTTTCAGGGAGGAAGAAGCAAATCATTTAAGGATTTGCTGTTTGGGTTTTTATTTTAACCATTATTTATAACCAAAATTATTAATATAATCAAAATTATTTAGTAAAGGCCAAAAGTAAATCTCAGCTAATTCAGTGTCTTTAAGACAGGAACCTTGCGGGCCAAGAAGGCCTCCCCAAACTGGAGGGACTTGAGCTTGAGCAGGGCATTGAACCATTCGACTTTTATGATTGGATGTTTATCTAGTTTTCTCTTTATCCCAGTGAAGTCCTTTTAACAACATCTTTATAATTAACCATCTAGACTTTTCTTTTCTTTTCTTTCTTTCTTTTTTTTTTTTTTTTTGGAGACAGAGTCTCACTTTGTCACCTTCAATAGAGTGCTATGGCATCTTAGCTCACAGCAATCTCAAACTCTTGGGTTCAAGTGATCCTCTTGCCTCAGCCTCCCAGGTAGCTGGGACTATAGGTCCCCACCACAATACCCAGCTATTATTTGTTGTACTTGTCATTTTTGTTGTTTAGCAGGCCTGGGCCGGGTTTAAACTCGTGAGCCCCAGTGTATATGGCTGGTGCCCTAACCATTGAGCTACAGGTGCTGAGCCTTTCTAGTCTTTTCTTGAATACCTGCTATGACAGGAAGCTCACTACCTCTCATATCCTAGTCTACTGGTAAATGAGACTTTGAGGAAGTTCACAGTGGTAGAAAATTCTTCTTCATATCAAGATGAATCTGTTCCCTTGCATTCTCACCATCTGGCCCTTGGCTGGCCCTCAGGAGTCACGCAGCACAGTGTCTAGGGCAGCCCTTCAGGCTTGAAGGCAGTTCTTCACTCCACAGCTCTCCCTTCCTCACCCTTTCTTCCAAGAAGAAAAGCCTGTGTATTTTTTTGTACTAGTAGTAATAAGTCCCAGTTATAATTAAAGAGAAAAAAAGTAATCCTTTCAACACCTTCTCTTACACAGGTTTACATGACAGTATTAAATAATAAGCTCCTTGAGAGCCAAGACTGTGTCTCTCTCATTTTTGAGCTTGCAGAGCTGTCGATAACATTTCTGGGATGAGTGGGGATTTGATGAATATGGAGATACAGTTGAGGTGCTGTGGGGGTTGGGAGGTGTGCGTGAGCAAGTCTGTGCATTCTTAGCCTTTGGCACCAGAGGTGAGTATCCAGCATGCTACTGAGGGCTAACTGGAATTTTCTTAGCTCCCTAAAATTAAAATATGGTCTAAACTAGATAGAAAAGTGAAAGATATGTCTGTCTTATCTTCAAAATTCTCTAAGAAAAGTCAAATATTCTCTACTGAGAAATGAACTCTGTTCTCCCTATTTTAATGGACCTAAAAGTTCTGTGTCCTGGGTTCGCCTGGCACTTGGACTTTGTAAACAAAATATTTGAAAGCTAAATTTATCCTTTTGTTCACAAACACCTGCCCCTGACCTTGAGCACCTTCAGGCTAATGAGAAAACAGTGCCTCAGGAACTCAAAGGAGTTTCGGGGAGTTAATGGTTTGGCTCCTAAAGGGGGCTCTGAGCATTACAGGCCAGACTCACTCCCAGGTGGTGTCATTTCTACGCTCCACTCCGGGATGACAACAGGGATGCCATGGTTTTCAGCCAAGCTACCGGTGGCCATGACAGAGAGACAACAGTGTCATCCCTTCATAACTCACGCATTTCCTTTTCCAGACAGAAGATGTGGAGGGGAGCTGGGAGATTTCACTGGATACATCGAATCCCCAAACTACCCAGGCAATTACCCAGCCAACACCGAGTGTACATGGACCATCAACCCGCCCCCTAAGCGCCGCATTTTGATTGTGGTCCCCGAGATCTTCCTACCCATAGAGGACGACTGTGGCGACTACCTGGTGATGCGGAAAACCTGTGCGTCTCACTCTGTGGTCCCTTCCCCTGCTAAGGCCAGCTGGGAAGACTGATGACCCGCTCCCAGGCTTTAAATGTGAGGAGCAGGCCTAGAACATCACTTCCATATTAGAACAGAGATGGGATGTGAGTTTATAGAGTTTGCTGAGAAACAAAATTTAGACTAAAACTATACACTGAGGCCTCTTGTTGAACCCCAGAGGTAATGACTCTGCAAGTCAGTCTTCCCCTCTGTGCTCTCTGGATGTGTTAGACCCCCTTCCAGGAAGACAGAAAGCCAATGAGGATAATGTAGTGCTGGCCTCACTTGAGGACTGACCAAAGCCAAGGGCATGGCCCAGCCTGGAGGGAACCTGTCTTCCCATCCTGACTCACGGCCCAGTGTCCACAAAGGGATGCTGCCATTAACACAGCCTAGGGGCAGTGTCACGAATGGGTTCTGCAGCCAGACCACCTGGATCTCAACCCCAACTCTACCTCTTTTTAGTTCTATGATCTTGGTTCTATATATTTCTGCACTTCAGTCTCCTCATCTGTTAGTATGGGGATAATAAAAGTTGCAACCTCATAGGGTTGTTGTGAGGGCTAAAGGAGTTCATATTTGTAAAACACTTAGAATAATAATGACACATAGATCCATTATACAAATATTTGCTATTCTTATTAATAGTTAAAATGTCAGAAGTCAGGTGTAGGTTTAAATCCTCACTTTACCACATCCTGGCTGCAAGATCCTGGGCAAGTACTTCATCTCTCTATAAAGGAGGTAACAATTGCACCAACTCTCTATGTCTTTCAGAGAATTAAATGAGATAAAGCCCATAAAAAATGCATAGCACATTGCCTGGTCTGAGGAAGCATGTAGTAAATGGCTTTTCTAATTTTATTAGGTAACAACAGGTCAGCTCTGGAATTTGAAACCCTCTCCAGTTCTTAAGTAAACGCTATAGCCTGGGATGCTGCCATTTGCCTAGCCATGGGTCTTCCCAGCTGAGTCTTCCCTGGGGGCTCACAATCACCAGCTGAATCTACTCTAGTTCCAGGACTTTGACTGTTATGATGGCTCAGCTGGGCCTGTGGAGCTCTTGAGTACAGCTTGTTTATGGCTTGAGTGTTTGGAAAGATGGACGTTCATTGCCTGCCCGATCAGTGATGAGTCTTGAACCCCATCCCCCTCTAACTTCCCTTGGCAGCTTCGTCCAATTCTGTGACAACGTATGAGACCTGTCAGACCTATGAACGCCCCATCGCCTTCACCTCCAGGTCAAAGAAGCTGTGGATTCAGTTTAAATCCAATGAAGGGAATAGTGCCAGAGGGTTCCAGGTCCCATACGTGACCTACGATGGTAAGTGCTGTGAAGCTTAGCCTGCGGCAAATGGAAGGAACGTCTCTGCTTTGCACAGACCCAACTTCTGAGCCAGCTGGCAGATTGCTGACAAGCACACATGCTCAGAAAGGCAGGCAGGATGAGGGGAAAGGACATTGCTGACTCACAAGTGCCAAATTCTAAACAGGCATTTGGGGACACTGACTAGGATGAAAAGATGTTTTAGAAAACACAGGCAGTGCCAAAAAATGTATACATTAAAAACAGAAAAGGATGCATTAAAATGCTAGTACTCAGTACATACCATTGACAAAGGATGGATACAGGTCCTGTTGAGCACCTCTTATAAAGGCAGAAGTCAAACATGACTTGAGTATTACAAATTTAAGACAGTGTTTCTTCTTTCATAAAATGTGCATACATTTGGGGGGGACTCTCTGAATATTACAAGTGAGCATAGCTTGGTGGGTAAGAACATGGGCGCTGGAGTCAGACAGCCTGTCTGTAATCTCCTCATAGACTTCGCCTATGTTACTTACCATCTCTAAGCCTAGTATTCTTAACATGGAAATAGAGATAATCATTACACTTCACATGTAAGTCCAATCAGAGTTCCTGAAGGACTTGAGGCAGAGCCCAGCATATAGTAATTGCTCAATAAATATCAACTTCTTATGATTGTGGCTTTTATTAAATAGAATTCTGAGGTGGGGGAAATGACCCAAGTTATGGCCCTGACTTTGCCACTGACTTACTATGTGATCTTGGGAAAATAAGATGACTTCTGGTTTCATATCTTCATGTTAAATGAAGGGGTGGCCCACCTGAGCCCTGAGGTCCTACTTAGCCCTAGGACTTGGCTACTAGGAGTATAACATGAACTGGACCTTGTCCTGGAGATCCTCACCGTCTTGTGGGGGAAGAGTCATCCATTCATGTATGATGTTACCCATTATTTCATCCAGCAAATATTTAATGAGCATCTACTATGCCAGGCATTGGTGCTGGAGACAACCTGGTTAGTGACAGAAACACAAAAATGTGTATATTGTCACAGATGCTGTAACAGGGCATGTACAAAGCACTGTGTGAGCATGGAAGAAGCAACAACATAATTTTTCATGGGCTTTTAGAAGGAATAGAGCAGTGGTTCTCGACCTTCCTAATTCCGTGACCCTTTAATACAGTTCCTCACATTGTGGTGATCCCCCAACCATACAATTATTTTTGTTGCTACTTTATAACTGTAATTTTGCTACTGTTATGAATCGTAATATAAATATCAGATATGCAGGATGTATTCTCATTGGTTGTGACCCACAGATTGAGAACCCCTGGAATAGAGCAAAGTCTCAAGAGATTTGGGTCTTGAAAACCATGTAAGTTTTTGGAGGAAGAAAAACATTCAGAAAGAGGAAATGACTTAAGCCAAAGGATGGAGGACCTGGCATGTGTGGAGACTGATGAACAGTCTGATTTGGCCAGGGGGTAGGGTCAGGCAGTTTGGCAGTGAGAGAGAAGACTAGAAGGGGTGGAGTAAGTCTGGGAAGAGCCTTGAGGGCCAAGGTCAGGAGGGTAAACCTTACCTTTAGGGAGCTATTGAAGGTTTTTAGGCAGACAAGTGCCAAAGTTAGATGTTTAGAAAGATAATATCCTGTGGCTTTCCTAAAAACACTTCACATAGTTTATTTCAAATGTGTGAGAAAAACTAGGATTGTCATCCCTGTAGTATAGTTGCCTGAAATAATGTCAAACTCCCAAGACAAGGGTCTTGGTCTCTGACTCCTGGGGTATACACAGTGCCTCCCATGTGGCTCTGCTGAGAAAGACAGAGAACGTCACTTACCTGAAAGAAACTGACCAGCAACCTCTTCCACCTGGAATCAGGAAGGAAGCAAAAAAAGACTGAGACTCCAGAATAAATGTCACCACAGCTCCACACTTCAGTGTGGCTGTTTTCAATTCTGCCTTTGTGACACATGAAAATGTCTTAATTTTTTTAATTAAAACTTCAGGAAACTACACATAACACTGTTTGAAAGCGTGTCGTGCATGTGTCATAGCAGAACAAAGTTGAAAACTGCTACTTTGGCCCTACAGAAGGTCCTTAGGTCTTCACTTAGTCATTTTTTAAAAACACATATTTTAAGCAAGTTGGACATTTGCTTTTCATATTCAGAAGCATAGAAATGACATTTAGAAGGTATAGACCAGGCCGCTACAGACAAGCCCCCTGACTGCTGGAGAATGGGAAGAATTGCAGCTGTGACTGACGGGCATCAAGCATTGCTGACTGCCAGGCATGTGCAGCACCTTTTATGTGGTGCATTCCTCACAGCCACCCCATGAAATAGATACGGTTATTTCCTGATTTTACTGATGAGGCCACTCAGGCTTAGAGGTTTAAGTGTCTGGCCTGAGGTCACAGTGTGACCAAGTTGCAAAGCTGGGATTGACCCAGGTCTTTGTGACTCAAGAGCCTGGATTCTTACCTGAAATATTTAACTTCGTTTCTAATGAGTTGGAGCAAATGAAGAGACACAGTTTTTAAAAGCAGCGGAAATATTTTTTAAAAGGCAACAGTCTGGCTGGACATGCTGGCTCACGCCTGTAATCCAAGCAGCACTCTGGGAGGCCAAGGCAGGTGGTTTGCTTGAGCTCAGGAGTTTGAGACCAGCCTAACAAGAGCGAGACTCCGTCTCTATTAAAAATAGAAAAAATAGCTGATCTTCATGGCAAGCACCTGTAGTCCTGGCTACTCCAGAGGCTGAAGCAAGAGGATTGCGGAAGCCCAAGAGTTTGAAGTTGCTGTGAGCTATGATGCCGTGGCACTCTACTCAGGGCAACTGAGTGAGACTGTGTCGCGAAAAAAATAAATAAAAGACAGAAGTCTGGAAGTATTTGATATGATGGCAGACAGCTGTCCGGTTTTCTACTAGACCAGAATGCAGCACAGCAACTGACATCTTAATGGTAAACCCCTGTTATCAAGAGGAGCTGACACTCTGAGGTATACATGCTGCTGCTGCAGAGGGATTCAAGACAAAAAAAATTTGTACTCTTTCTTATATTTTATACCCACTAAAATAAAAGAATATGAAGAAAAATACCACACTAAAGATACCAATGATAAAATAAATGTATCAACATAATTATTGTGAATATAACACTATTCATTTCCATTTATCATCTTTTAACTGAAAGTTTTCAAGAAATCCTGGTACACAGTTTCAACACTGTTTTTATCTGTTTGGCTTATTGCACATGATATGCATACAAAGAGGCATTTTTCCTGCGCCTGGAATTTGGAAAAGATTGTGCTTTGCAGGCCAGTCTCAGTGGCTCACACCTTTAATCCTAGCACTCTGGGAGGCCAAGGCAGGTAGATTGCTTGAGCTTAGGAGTTCAAGACCAGCCTGAGCAAGAGCAAGACCCTGTCTCTACAAAAACTGGAAAAAAAAAACTAGCTGAGTGTGACTATAGTCCCAGCTACTCAGGAGTCTGAGGTAACATTGCATTTTGCATATGTTTAATTTGAATTATGACTGTAGGACATGAACTAGATTTTAAAGAGGGGAGGATTTATGCTCAATAAGGATTATGGTGTGCACTGCATTTAATATGGTTGTAATGGACCAAAAAAAAAAAAAAAAAAAAAAAATATATATATATATATATATATATATGAAAGCAAACTTAGCTTTCTGCCTCCCAAACCAGCCACATTCTCCACCCCATAGTTCCATTAAAATAAAGGAGAGAAGAGTGTTTCTTGGTGGGTAAGAAGCTTGACTGTTTTACATCATGTAAGGGTAGAGAGCAAAGGGTGGAAGGAATGGAGAGGGAAAAGAAAGCCTGGATGAGCTCTCAAAGAAAAGAGGACCAAGGACTAAGCACCGGGATGCTCCTACAGTAAAAGCTCAGAAAGAGCAGGAAAAGCAAAGAAGCCTCAGAGGGTAAAAAGTAGGAAGGAGGCCAAAGAGTATGGTTTCCTGCAAGCAAATAACCATCTCAAGGATGAGGAGTGCTCAGCCAGGTCAAATGCTACTGATGCATCAAGAAGAATGAAGACCAAAAGTTGACCATTGGGATTTAGCAATCTGAAGGATCCTCGCTGATCTTCACAAGCAATTTTGGGAGCCAGATGTGGTGGTGCTCACCTGTAATCCCAGATACTCAGGAGGCTGAGACAGGAGATTTTTTGAACCCAGGAGTTGGAGACTGAAGTCAGCTATTATCACACTACTGTACTCTAGCCCAGGCAACTGAGTGAGACACCATCTCTTAAAACAAAAATAAGCAGTTGTGGAGGAGTGGTGGGGGCCTTCGGAGAGAAGGAAAAAGAATCAGAGACAATAGGTGTTAACAATTCAAGGATTTTTGTTGCAAAGAGGATCAGAGAAGTGGGATGGAAGCGGAGGGAAAAAATTAGGTTCAGGAAGGGATTTTTTCTTAAGATCAGAGACAGCAGCATGTTTGCATGCTGGTGGGAAAGACCAGTGGAGAGAGAATGTTTTATCATGTAGGAAAAAAAGAGCAGAGTTACTGGATCAGTAACTCGATTTGGTGAGGGAAGGTGTATCTGCTGTGCCAAGTGGACCTTGACTGGATGCGCAGAGGGCTCATCTGAGGGAAGTGGGAACAGGGAAGACAGGTGTAGATGCTGGTAGGTGAGTAGGGGTGGTCCGGGGAGTCTGCGGAAGTTCTCTAGATTGCCTTCTTAGTATCACAATGGTAAGTGTTCTGACAGCAGCTACAGACGGGCATGTTTCAGGAGCTTATCAAAAAGAGAAAAAGTGAGTTTGGAAATAACGAAACTATAATGCAGAATGTGTCCTTTATTCCAACAGAGGACTACCAGGAACTCATTGAAGACATAGTTCGAGATGGCAGGCTCTATGCATCTGAGAACCATCAGGAAATACTTAAGGTGAGTGTGTGCTCAGGTGGACGTGGCTGCTATCCACAGAGCTCCCCAACACTATTGGAGAAGGTTCTCCTGCTCTGTCCTGCTGCCTTTCAGACACAGAGACTGCCCTGGGCCAAATTCAATTTTATACCTTTATCAGACTTAATTTTAAAAAATCAGACTGCTGTCTTTAATTTATCAAATGAAGGTGGATCTTTTTTTAATTTGGAAATTTATGGAAAGATAAGGGACATTTGGTTATAAATCCAAGTCAGCAAATAATGCTTTCATATTGATTCCAAATAGTTGAGGCTCCTTGGCTCCTTATTAATCATACTTCATACCTAGAGATAACTGGAGTTTAGACACTTACAAGTAATTACCAATAAACACTTGCCATATCACTAACTATAAATATTCCCAAATCCCAGTGTTGCATTCCTCTGGTTGAGAAAAAGAAAATTTTTTTTAACATATTAACTTTTTATTTAGAAAGTAATACATACTTACTGTAGATAATTAGGAAAAATGAAAATGGGAAAGAAGATAAAAATCATAGGAAACAATTTTCACAAAGTGTTTTCAGTTAATCAACCTACTGCTTAATACTGGGTCATTATAGTTCCATTGGCAAAATGTCAGAATATTTAAATATTTTGGCTCAGTAACAAAAATTCTGTTCTCTTTAGGATAAGAAACTGATCAAGGCCCTGTTTGATGTCCTGGCCCACCCCCAGAACTATTTCAAGTACACAGCCCAGGAGTCCCGAGAGATGTTTCCAAGATCTTTCATCCGATTGCTACGTTCCAAAGTGTCCAGGTTTTTGAGGCCTTACAAATGACTCTGCTCACACGCCACTCAGTACAAATGCTCTGCTGTGGGCTTGGTGGGGCGGAGCTGTCTGCCTTCTGCATGTCAGCACACGATGGGATGTTGCTGCCTCCAGTATCAGTGACTCATTAGAGTTCAGTTTTTATGGATAATACAGATATTTTGGTAAATTGAACTTGTTCTTTCTTTCCCAGCATTGTGGATGCGAACTGAGAATGGCTTTGAGTGGCACTGCTTCTTATTGCTGTGGCAATTGTCTTGGATCTAGCAAAGGCTGGCTGAGCTGGACTTGAGTCAGCCTCAGTGAGACTCATCTACCTTCTGGTGTCTCACTCCTCGAGGAGGAGTCTGTGGTGAAAAGGAGGCCCTGAAGGGCCTGCTTAGTGTGAAACTTCAGCTTCCTCCATTCTGGCCCTCCCTAACAGAGCCCTCCGCACCCACGTGCAGGCTCTGACCAGGAGAAACAGGCAAGGGTGGAGGAGAAAGGAGAGCCCTGCAGGTGCCTCCACGCACCCGAGACCTGGGAGGACTCTCTCCACAGACTTTGCCAGCCCGTGTGATGTAAGTGTGATCTTAGGGGCTTGAGTTCTAAGCAGTGATCATTTAAAAATACTTAAAGCGTAAAAAATTAGCAATAAAAAGATAAAAACTAAGCACTTCTGGGTACATAACCATGTACATTTATTGCCAGCTTCTACCCTGCAGCAAATGCACAGTGCCTTTTCAGCACCTTCACCGGTGCTCTTGGACACCCTGCTGGGCACTGCCTTAGGCCTTAGAGGATTCCAGGCAAATTGATCTCCTGGAATGAGAATCATCTATTGTCATGAAAGGAGCTTTCACCACCCTGAGTCAGCACCACCAAGGGTTCTGCTTCCACCAGTGGGCTTCCCACTGCAAAGAGGCTGGGGGCCAGGTGGGCTGTGTGAGCCCCAGTTTGCCGCGTTTTCCTTCCTTTCCCCTCTGCTCCAAGGACGTGAGCAGCACAGCTAAGGGTGTTCTTCTAATGGCGATACCGCTGTCAGAAGCAGCCGCACAAACCCCAGCCTCTGAGTGCACACAATCATCTCACTCTGGGTCAGCTTGGCAGGGCCTCATGATCATTTTCTTGAAGTTTAATTTTCAATATTATTGAACTTTTAAACATTTAAATCCCCATTTAATTTAAATCCGTTACAGTGAATAAAAAAGAATCCTATCAAACAAGCTGCCATTTCCCTAATGAATGAACATACAACCATCATGTTTGATTATTCCAATAACAAGTCTTTATACCAAAGCCCTAAAAATGTTTAAGAAGTATAAAAAAACCCCACAAAACCATTTCATTGCTGTTGAGCTTGATTTTCACCTCAGTGTTGTTGTTTGTTTCTTTTTTAACCTATTAATAACATAGATATTTTTAAAGCCCTAACCAAAAATTTCTTCTTTATTTGGATGGGTTTTAATACTTATTTTTAGATTTCTCTTCAAATGTTTGAACATCTTCATTTTTAAAAATGTTATTAAAACAAGCATTTGGAATTTGTTTCACTGGAACTTGACCTGTATTTCCAAGTCTAACCATAAGAAAAAAATTCAAATGTAACATAACCTGAGTTAGTGACCAGACTGCTATGGAAGTGAGGTGAGCTGAGCTGCACCATTCTGTCCAAGCATGTTAGTAACTTTGTGCTCATGACTGTGCAATTCTGTCTTGCTGATTTCACAAGAAGGCTAGGGATGTAAATACTCCAGGGGTTTGAAGGAGGCTGCATAAACCTGGTCTCTGTGAAGCAGCCCCACACAGCAGACCTGTGCTCCTGGTACAGGCACAAGCCTATGAAGCCCTCCTGGAATTTTCTCTCTATTCCTGTCAACTACCTTGAGAGACACTGCAGGCCACTGTCTGGAGCTGCTGTTGCCATCTGCTAAATCAATAAATATTTTACTGACCATCTGTTCTGTGCACTGTTTTAGGCCCTAGGCATATACAGTGATAAGACAGACAAGGTCCCTGCCCTTATTGAGTTTACATTTTAAAGCAGCGATTCTCAACCTGTGGGTCGCGACCCCTTTGTAACAAGGAAAACATCAGGGCATTAGGAAGGTTGAGAACCACTGTTCTACAGGGGAGAGACAATGAACAAATAAATTAACACGAAAAGTGTCAGCTAGTGGTAAGCGCTATGTTGAAAATTAAAATATGTTGGGTGGTACCTGTGGCTCAAAGGAGTAGGGTGCTGACCCCATGTGCCGGAGGTGGTGGGTTTAAACCCAGCCCCGGCCAAAAACTGCAAAAAAAGAAAAAAAGAAAGAAAATTAAAATATGTTGCAGACACACAGGACTGGGTGTTTCCTTCAGGTTTGGGGGATTATATATGGCCTCTGTAGGGAAATGCTGTTTGAACTGAAAACTAAATAGCAAGAAGGAACAGCTTTGGGAAAATCAGGGGGAAAGAGTTCTCCAGATAGAGAAAAACCAAGTGCAAAACCAGCAACCAGCATGTGTGTGCACTGCAGTCTTGTGAGAAGGCAAGTGGTATCAGATGAGGCCAAAGAACCAGATAGGGGGCAGATTACATTGGGCTTTGGAATTAGAATGAAAGGCTTGGGTTTAGTTCTAAATATGTTGTGATACTTTGAATGGAGATAAACAGAGGAATGAGATGATCTGATTTATGTTTGTTTTTTACGTTGTTTTTTTTGAGACAGAGTCTCACTATGGTAGAGTGCTGTGGCATCACAGCTCACAGCAACCTCAAACTCTTGGGCCCAAGCGATTCTCCTGCCTCAGCCTTCCAACTGATTTATGTTTTTAAAAGATAGCTCTGGATATCTGTGAATGGGTTTTAGGAAGCAGGCATGCAAGCAGACAGCAGTTAACAGGCTCTCCAGGGTTTTGTCTGGATTAGGGTGGTTAGTAATGGAGATGAGAGAGAAGGATTCTGGACACATTTCGGGGGATAGTCAACAGAATGTGCTGATCAGGATTAGATGAAAGGGGCAAGGGAAAGACAGCCATCAAAGGCGACTCCTAGTTGCCTGAGCAACCAGTAGATGGAGAAGACTGCGACATGCGGCAGTATTTTGTTTTTGTTTTATTTTGTTTTTTTAGAAACAGAGTCTTGCTCGTCTCCCAAGCTAGAGTACAGTGGGGTTATCGCAGCTCACTACAACTTCAAACTCCTGGGCTCAAGCGATCTTCCCACATCAGCCTCCCAAGTAGCTAGAACTATTGGTGCACACTACCCTGCCAGCTAAGTTTTCTACTTTTTGTAGAGACAGGGTCTTGCTGTTGTTCAGGGTGGCTCGAACTCCTGGCCTCAAGCAATCTTCCCACCTCTGCCTCCCAAAGTACTAGGATTATAGGCAGGAGCCACTGCGCCCAGCCTGTGGCAGCTTTAAAACATGTTTGCAAATTCTTTTATGCTCCTTCCATGGTCAGTTGGTATCTAATGTCCCCTTCTCCTGTATTATATGGTAGCAATCATGCTTTACCACTTGCAAATCCAGGGCTTAAGACACTAACAGCTTCCACTTCCTTCCTTAGGATACTCACACTTGGCTCAGTCAATGCCTTGAGGAAGCCACAGCAGCCTGTGGGGAGACCATGTGGAGAGGAACTACAGTCCTTCCACCCACAGGCTGGGCTGCGCTCCCAGGCAGCAGCCCACAAAACTTGCCAGCTATGAGGGAACCATCATGCAAACAGACTCTCCAGCCCCATGTCCAGCTCCTCCAGCTGAAGCTTCATGGAGCAGTCCCCACTGGGCCACACAAAAATAACAGATTTGTGAGCAAAAGTAATGACTAATGTTGTTTTAAGTTACTAGGTTTTGAAGCAATTTCTTATGCAACAATATGACACAAGAAAAGGAAGAAGCTGGAGAATCCTGGCTTGGCCATTCTAGATTCAAGGTGCCTATTAGACATTCAAGTGAAGAGTTCAGATAGGCAATTGGTTATATCAGGGGTCCTCAAACTACGGCCTGCGGGCCACATGAGGTGGTGTAATTGTATTTGTTCCCGTTTTGTTTTTTCACTTCAAAATAAGATATGTGCAGTGTGCATGGGGATTTGTTCATAGTGTTGTTGTTTTTTTTTAAACTATAGTCCGGCCCTTCAATGGTCTGAGGGACAGTGAACTGGCCCCCTGTTTAAAAAGTTTGAGGACCCCTGAGTTATATGAAACCCCAGGAGAGGTCAGGGCTAGAATATAAATTTTAACGACACAGAATAAAGACATGAGACTTAACTCATGTTAATGTCACCCTGGAAAAGTACTCAGATAAAAGAAAACCAGGGAGCTCTTACATCTGGGATTTCCTGTATGGGCACAGAAACTAGGACTTTGAGGAGCTGTTCGGTAAGTAAATAGGAAGAGGTCAGAGCTGAGCTTCCACTTTCCCTCCCAGAGAACTAGTTCTGTGGGTGAACTCTGAGTGGGAGTGGAATCTGTACATGTCCTTCCTTCCAGCTGTAGACATTGTTTTTTAGCCATTTACTAAAGTGCTACATCTATAGATTTAGTAACATTTCCCTTGAGTTTCTAATGCTAATGAAAGAGTGCTTGCCTTTTCACACTAACAGATGATTATCTTCACTTGGCAAAATTGCTTCCTCTGAATCACTCTCTGAGCTGTTAAGTGTGTCTGTAGGCACTCACTGGATTTAAGTTTACAGGTTTGAGTTTACCACATTTTAAAATGTTATGTGGTAACTTAGGAAAGGCACTGTCTGCACAGCACAAAGCAAGGACTCGCTTGCCCTCCAGCAGATCTTTGCAGGAAGACACACCAGGGCTGTGGGCTGCTGCAGCTTGGTGGGCTGTGCTCTGGGAAACGAGGGTTCCCACCAGGCCCAGCTGCAATCTTCTCTACCCAGAAGAGATGCCTGTTATAAAGACTGTCAGCATCTCTGCTTCTTCTCACATAGCAGGATGGATCCTGAGAGCCTTACCCAAGTCTACCCTACTTCTTTCTAGCCAGCATTTGGGAGGTAAATGGATGAGCTGAGGCTATAGTAAAGCAGTTCCTCATCAAGAAGAGGGAGCCCTCCCGCTAGGGAAGTCATCAGCTGCCTCTCATTCCAGGTCCTGGGATGGCCGGTAGGGACCTATCCATAGAACTTTAGAGGCCTCCATGAGGGTTCTTTTCTGTGACCATCTTCTCCTCCAGGGACTTGTGAGCCCAGCTCGGGTGTCCTAATATTTGTCGTACCCTGCCTCCATCTTCCTTTAGGGAGTCCTGATCAGCCTGCAAGGGACCATCCTCAAGGGCCCATTAACCCAGCACGGCTGCTACTGTGATCCATGTCAGCAATATAGTCAGGAAGACATAACTACTCTGCAGGGATCACTTTGCATTTTCTCAGCAGAATAAAAATACATTTACGAAATGACAGGATTCTAATTCACAGGCAGTTGCCTTAGTTGAATAAAAGGGATACACATTAAACTCATCTTCTGAAAACAATGACAATAACCCAGTATTGCTTGGTTTTTAGAGCATCTCATAAAAAGAACTACAGACCTTAGTTACTAAAAATTTGGGTGGTGCCTGTGGCTCAGAGGAGTAGGGTGCCAGCCCCATACACTGGAGGTGGCAGGTTCAAACCCAGCCCTGGCCAAAGGAAAAAAAAAAAAAAGACCATACAAATTTATTATGTATTTGCACATTCATTTATGCAACATAGATTTATGGAGGGCCTACTAAGTGCTAGACAGTGTAGGATATTGTGGAATTTATATTCCAATGAGGGGAGACAGACTACAAGAAAATGAACATATAATGTAAAGTAAAGCAGTGATGCCTGTTAAGAAGAAAGAAAAGACGGGCTAAAGGACAGAGATCAAAGAGGTGGTGGGAAGGATTGCTATCTTATGAAGTATGGGCTCATCACCACTGTCATGACTTCAGGCCCCTCCCAGGGCACTGACTCCTCCAACCAGGCCTGGCAGCACTGGCCCTGGCAAGCTCCTTTACCCGCTCAGCAAGAACTTGGCATTTCAATCATGCCAGGCTGACCAAAGTGCCAAGCTGTGAACAAGCCATTTTGCAATTTCTAGAACAGTGCCACCTAGTGGTTCTAAAGTGGAATCAACCTGTGTTTCAGTCTCCCATCCCACTGCCTTTTCCCTTAAATGCGCATGATTCAAGACAAAATGTTACCCTAGGGGCACTGAGGACCAGGGCTGTGGTTTAACAATTGATTGACTGCATGTTGTTTGATACAGCCCTCAGAGTGTACATGTTTAGGACTTTACCCTTTCTATCCCTGGCAGAGAAAACTAATGACCAAGTGGGAAGTCATTAATTTAGGTCATTTCAAACTATCAACAATGCTCTGTATCTCACACACACAAACAATTCGTTCGTTCACAAACAGCAGTTCATTCATTCATTCATTTTTATGGTCCAGGGTATGCTAGATATATTGAGTCAGGAAGAAAAAGGAGGGGAAGAATGAGGGGAACCCCCCCCCAAATCACAATCCTTTTTTTTTTTTTTTTTTTTTGAGACAGAGTCTTACTTTGTCTCCCTCGGTACAGTGCCATAGCATCACAGCTCACAGCAACCTCAAACTCGTGGACTCAAGTAATTCTCTTGCCTCAGCTTCCCTAGCAGCTGGGACTATAGGCACTTGCCATGATGCCCAGCTATTTTTAGAGATGGGGTCTTGCTCTAGCTCAGGCTGGTCTTGAACTCCTGAGCTCAGGCAATCTGTAATCTTATATAATGTTTTACCACTTGTAGCTTCAGGAATCACCACACCCCAACTTGGATTGTTCTCTGATCCTACATTCTATCCTAGGACTGAAGGATAGCTTTGATCCATACTTTAGAGTTTTCTGTCTTTTCCTATAAAATGAAAAATGTGGAAATACAAATCTGCCTCAAATTTGAGGTTGAGTATGGCCTTATTACATGTGTTGAGGTTGAAAAAGTTAATAGCTTCTGATCAGAAACTGGAACTGATGCCCCAGGGAGCACAGAGCCCAGTAATGTGTGGCAGAAGAACTTAGAGGTAAAAAGTGTCAGCTTGTGGTAACCCACAGCCAGACTGCTGCGCTCAGCCATCTGCAGCCTTGTGAGTACCCCACCATGTGTGACCACAAGTTGGTCATCAGCACACAGCTCCATTGCAGCTGTGTGTCTGTGATGCCTAGTCGTGAAATAAAACTGTGGACAATGGAGCACGTTGGAAACTTGACATTAGTTTCAGGAGTCTTGGCTTGAGGAAGGCAGCTGCTTTTAGCAGCCACATCCCATGCTGGAACTGGAGTTTTAAGTAATGCAGGTACAAGCATAAGAGGCTTGATAAGCCTTCACAAAGGGTGATGTAAGAAGCATCACTTGCACAATATCCCCTTCCTCTAGAATTATTAATCTAGTTTTCTGAGCATGTATTTCTCCATTTATTATGGTGACAGGCACTTTCTCTGAGATTTATGTTTCATAATGCTTATATTCTCCAAGACTCTTATTATGTCTGAAGTACCTGAATTTGTATCCCAATTCTGCCACTTAATAGCTATGTGATATAGTATAACTTACTTAACTGCTCTGTGCCTCAGTTTCCTCATATGGTAAATATAGATAATGATTGTATCTGCCAGATAGAGCTTCTGTGAGAATTCATTCTGTTTATACATGGAAAACTTTTAAAACACTGCCTGGCCTATTCCAAGGGTTCAAGAAATGTTAATTATCATCATCATCATCACCATCTTCTACTTCTTGAGATTTGAGAAGTTAAACTCAAGATATGTTCTTATTTTTTGTTTTGTTTTTCTTTTCTTTCTTTCTTTCTTCTTTTTTTTTTTTTTGGAGACAGAGTCTTGCTGTATCATTGAGGTTAGAGTGCAGTGACATCTTCATAGCTCACAATAACCTCAAACTCCTGAGCTCAAACAATCCTCCTACCTCAGCTTCCTGTGTAGCTTAGATTACAGGTGTGCACTACCATACTTGGTTAATTTTTCTATTTTTAATACAGATAGGCTCTTGCTCTTGCTCTTGCTCAGACTAATCTTGCACTCCTGGCCTCAAGCAATCCTCCTGCCTTGGCCTTCCAGAGGGCTAGGATTTAGGTGTGAGCCATTGAGCCCAGCCCTTACATTATTTAAAAGGGTTCATACTCTACTGGTTTCTACCACTTCACTGAAACAGCAAGTTTTTTAGTTACAGGTTTTCTAGTGGGATGTGTTTGGTGGCAGAAGAATAGAGCTTGAAGCAGAAATGGAAAGACCACATGCCTAATTTGGCTTCTCATATTAGACCTTCTGAAAACCCCCATCCTCCTGAGCTGAGAAGGTGAAATGAACTCTTCCAGTCTCCTAAGACAGCTCTCTCAGGTCAGGAAAGGCACACACATGTAAGTCATAGACACATTGGACTGTCAATGTGTCATCTTTCCTTAGCCCTTGGTACATGAGAATGGTGATGCATTTCTTTCCTGAGCTAAGAATCACACATTCTCCAGAACTGCCTATCTCACATTTGATGTTTCTGGCAAAGTCAAACTTGACTCCAAGAAGACAGTGCTTAAGGCTGTAGGCAAGTAAAGTTGATAAAGACACTCACTGGAGCTGGGTATGAGTAATTTGCATGACCCCCTGAGGTTAGTGGGACAAAGCCCATCTTCGAGATATGAGACATGGGCCTTGCTTGCCAAGATGTGTCTGACCACTATGCAGCATATGCCTGGGAGAAAGAGAACTCAAAGTGAAATATGCTGATAGAATTCAGACAGCCTGAAAAGAAAGACCTTCATCTTTTAAAAAATCATGCATGGAAGAGAAAAAAGGCCAGTAATAATACAGTGGAGAAATCAAGTAATACCTTGACCAGATGATCAAAGTTAGCATCTCCAATAAAGGACAGATGAATATCATGTGCCTCCAGAAGTGTCACGTATACCATATGCAGACCAAAAATTCATAACCTCAATCTAAATACAAAGAAAAGTCAAACAAACTTAAATTGAGAACTGCCCTATTTTAAAGGAGGAGGGAGTTGAAAACCAAATATCTTGCACATCAATAAAATTTAAAACTTTTGTGCCTCAAAAGGACACCATCAAGAAAGTGAAAAGGCAACCCACAGAATGGAAAAGTATTTTTGCAAATGATCTATCTGACAAGGGACTTGTAGCTAGAATATATAAAGAACTCTTATAATTCAATAACTAAAGGACAAGTCAATTAAAATTGGGCAAAAGATTTGAATGAATATTTTTCCAATGAAGATAAACCAATGGCCAGTGAACACCTGAAAAGATACGTAACATTATTAGCCATCAAGAAAACACAAATCAAAACCACAGTGAGATACCATTTCACCCCCATTAGCATGGGTATAATTAAAAAGTCAGTTAATAACAAGTGTTGGTGAGGATGCAGAGAAATCAGAACCCTCATCTGCCTCCGGTAGACATATGGAATGGTGCAGCTGCTATGGAAAGAAGTCTGTTAATTCCTCAAAGGATTTTTTTTTTTTTTTTAGAGACAGTCTCACTTTGTTGCCCTCGGTAGAGTACCATGATGTCACAGCTCACAGCAACCTCCAACTCCTGGGCTTAGGTGATTCTCTTTCCTCAGCCTCCCGAGTAGCTGGGACCACAGGCACCCGCCACAACACCCGGCTACCTCAAAGTATTAAATATAAAGCTAACATGTGGCCCAGCAATTCTATTCCAAGAGAAATGAAAACATGTGCACAAAAAGACTTGTACATGAAATTGCATAGAAACATTGGTCATGATAGTTACAAGGTGGAAAACAACTCACATGTTTATGAACTGATGGAAGGCTAAACAACTATGTTAACCAGTTTGATGTAAGCATTCCAAATTGTAGATAAAATCAGCACATTGTACCCCATAAATGCATTAATGTATACAGTTATGATTTAATTAAAAAAAAAGAAAGACTAAACAAAATGTAGTATATCCAGATAATGGAATAGTATTTGGCCATGATTAAGTACTCAATACCTGCTACAATGAAGATGAACTTTGAAATTATTACACTAAGTGAAAGAAGCCAGTCATAAAAGACCATACATTGATTCCAGTTACATGAAATATCCAGAATAAGCAATTCCATAGTGATGGAAAGTAGATTACAGGTTGTCTAAGAATCTTGGAGACACTGGGGAGTGACTGCTAATAAGTATGGAGTTTTGGGGGGATGATGAAAATGTTCTAAAATTGATTGTGGTGATAGTTGCACAATTCTGTGAATACGTTAAAAATCATTGACTTGTATATTCTAAGTGGGTGAATTGTATAGTATGTGAATTATATTGCAATAAAAATGTTTGTACTCTTGAAAACTGTTAGTGTCAGAAAAGACAAAGAAAGCTATGAAAATGTTCCAGCCTGGGCGGCGCCTGTGCTCAGTATGTAGGGCGCCAGCCTCATATACCGAGGGTGGCGGGTTCGAACCCAGCCCCAGCCAAATTGCAACAAAAAATAGCCAGGTGGCCACCTGTAGTCCCAGCTACTTGGGAGACTGAGGCAAGAGTATTGCCTAAGCCCAGGAGTTGGAGGTTGCTGTGATGCCATGGCACTCTACTGAGGGAGATAAAGTGAGACTCTGTCTCTAAAAGAAAAAAAAAAAGAAAGAAAGAAAAAATGTTCCAGACCGAAGGAGGCTAAAGAGACACAACACCAAATACAATATTTGACTCTAGACTAGATCCTGTACTAGGAGGAATATGTTATAAAGGATATTACTAGGTCAACTGACAAAAACAGAGACATGAATAGTAGTTTAGATAAAAGTATTGTTATCAATGTAAATTTGTGACGTTTATATCTGTATTGTGATTATACATGTATAAGAGAAGATATCTAATTTTAGGAACTGCAATTAGGAATTAGTGGTAAAGGGTCATAATATATGTAACTGATTCTCAAACAGTTCAGATGAAAAAAATCTGTGTCTCTGTGGGTGTGTATGTATGTTGTGGGGACACAAATGATACAGCAAAGGGAGTAAAATATTAGTAACTATAGTCTGAGTAAAGGATATACAGGTGTTCTTCGTACTATTTTTATGCTTGCAACTGTTGGTAAATTTGAAATTTTTTTCCAAAAAGAAAGTTTTAAAATAATAATAAATCTTTCTCTGAGCAGTGTAGAGCTGTGTGAAAATAGGTCAGAGTGAATGCTACACGTGTGAATCTGAGTATGTGAATATGTTTGCACGCCTGGGAATCTACCCATGTTCCACAGAATGCTTCACTTCTCTGCTGCCATTTGCCTCCAGGCCCTGTGGCTTGGCTGGCGTGGGCCACTGACCTCTCATTGTCATACCCAAGCAGCATGATTAGTTACTTTGCAGGGTGGGGGTAGGGAAGAACCCTTGGTGCTCATGAGGTGGACGGTGGTTACCAGTATGAGCCGCCCTGCAGGCTTCTCTCCCCTAGCTAGTGTTGACATGAAGAGATAGGGAGTGGTAGGTCCGGCCTGGGCTTTAGTGTGTTCTGAGAGGCTTGCTTTCTTCAGAAGTCTCAGGAGGACCACTCTTTCTCTAGGTTCTTTGTCTATGTTGGAGAAGAGAAGGAAAGAGGAAGAACATTTGTATTTACTGAGGGCCCACATTGTTCCAGGCCCTGTGCTTTATATGTTATTTAAACCACATGGAGCCCTGCAAGATGGGTAAACTGAGGCTCAGGGAGCTTCAGTGAGGTGACCAAGGTCCCACAGCAAGCAAAGGGCCAGATTCAAAGCTAAGCCTAGACTCCTCCCTCCCTGACTTCCACAAAACACTCATGCTTGAGATTTTATTTCTGCTTTTGCTTTCTCTTCTTTTTCCATTCTGATTTGAGGTCAAAGCCTGTCCTTATCCCAGGAAATGAGACCAAAGCTTTTCTGACAGGAAGGGATCCAAAAGACCCAGCTAATGTTAGAAAACACCCGCAGAGCTGCCATCAGCCCTGTTTTTGAGGCCATGGCAAAGCTGGGAATCACTGTGAAGGAAGAGGATGGAAATATCTCTTATGTTTGCCTTCACCTGCCAAGCAGACACAGTTTCAGAGCTAGACGCCAAGTTGTGGGCACTGAGGAGCTAGATATTCTGAACGTTCCTGCCAAAGGGGGTTGGGGAAGTGGTGAGGAGCTGGAAGGGGCTCTGTGGCTGTAAGGATGGACATGGTGAGTGAAGAGGGGTTGGGGGTGGCCATTCTAACTTCCAGGGTATGGCCAAAGGCAAAATGCATGGGTGGGAAGGAAAAAAGGATAAAAATTTCTTGGGAGTCTCCCTTTTTTCCTCTTCTCTTCTCTATTTTTCTGACCTCCCAGCCTGGGCATTCATTCTGTATCCAATTTTCAAAGGCTTCCCTATTAGCTGAAGAGCCAAAGGCAGGTTGCTGGGAGAACAGGTTGTAAATACACAACCATCAAACAGGAAAAGTTCGCATACAGGGACAGTCAAAGGCAAGCAGGGCTAAAACACAATGATAATGTCATCTGAGCCTTTGGATTCAGCCATGCCTGAAGCCCCTGCTTTAAATTAAGAAGATCAACTTTTCCAGGCACAGTGGCTCATACCTGTAATCTCAACACTTTTGGAGGCCAAGGCAGGAAGATCACTTGAGGCCATGAGTTTGAGAGCAGCCTGGTTAATGGCAAGACCCTGTCTTTACAAAAAAAACAAACAAACAAAAAAAAACTAGATGCACAACTGTCGTTTCAGATATTCAGGGGCTGTGGCAGGAAGATCACTTGAGCCCATGAGTTTGAGGTTGCAGTGAACTATGATGATGCCACCTTACTCTAGCCCAGGCAACACAGTAAAACCCTGTCTCAAAAAAATTTTTTTTACATTTTTGTATAAGAAATTTTCAGTTGAGGCTCGGCACATGTAGCTCAGCGGCTAGGGCGCCAGCCACATACACCAGCACTGGCAGGTTTGAACCCAGCCCAGGCCTGCCAAACAACAATGACAATACATCCAAAAAATAGCTGGGCGTTGTGGCGGGCACCTGTAGTCCCAGCTACTTGGGAGGCTGAGGCAAGAGAATCGCTTAAGCCCAAGAGTTTGAGGTTGCTGTGAGCTGTGACACCATGACACTCTACCGAGGGTGACATAGTGAGACTCTGTCTCAAAAAAAAAAAATTTTTTTTTCAGTCGAGTTTCTGTCACTTACAAGAACAACATGAATAAAATCCTAACTGAAATAGTACCAGCTTATCTAGTATGACTTTCGAGTACAGATCCTTTACAACAGCCAAAGTAGCATGCAGAGAACATTAGAACAGAACCATTTGACATGGAAAATCCAGAATCTGAACACAGGAAGAGAGCTGGCCAGCCCTGCCTCAGGAGGACTTCACTCCAGGCAGGAGGTCAGATTCTCGGGTCTGACTTCCATGCCTGAAGCCCTGCAGGGAGGTTTGGAGGAAGCCAAGGCCAGGCACAATCTGAGGGTGTTGCAAACTACAGGTTTTCCTGCAGCTGTCTCAGGTAATAACGGTAGCTACCTTGTGCTAAGCCCATGCTACATGCCAGACAAGATATTGTGTATTATTTATTAAATTCTTATAGCAGCCTTGAGAGATAAAGGTCTAGATAAGGACCTGAAAGCTCAGTGGTGAAGTAACTTACTAGTCACGTATGCTATTTGATTCCAAAACCTGTATTTTTAACAACTACATCATATCTTACTTCCTCAAGATGGGTCAATGATGCAGAGAGGTTGGCTATATGAAGAAGTAATAATAACCTTTTCTGTTGCTACTATTCTGAAGAGTTTACAAAACACAATTATATATACAATCTCACTACATCCATTTTACAGATATGAAAACTGAGGCTCAGTTGTGAGAAGTGACTTGCTTAAAGTCATTTGAGATGAGTGAGTTCATAGGGCTTCAAAAAGAAAAAGAAACAAAAAGTAAAAAAATTAAAAAGTCATTTAGGCAAATTCAGCAACCAGTCTGTAGTCTCTAGATACTCATACCTCTGTGTGTGCAGGGTGGGGAGGAACTGGCCTTGTCATGTTGACCCAGGCTTAAGGGCAGTGATGGTATCAGTCTGGCCAAGGAAGGTCTGACAGGTGAGGGGACCAACAGGTATTGTGGCCACAGATCTCATTGCAGAACACAAATCCCACTACAGTAAAAAGCTCTGAATTCACAAAAAGATTCCCAGTTCCAGCCAGGCCCCATTTACTTTCCAGCAACATTTGATATGGCCAAATTCCAGTTCAAACTGAGAGATTCAGCTTCCTGGTGTTCCCAGGGGGATCTAGCTATGAAAGGAGCCCCTTTCTTCTATAGACACTCTCAGCACAAAAAAGCTGCAGGACTGAGTCTAGCTGCCTCTGGATAGGGATTCCAACTCCTCTCCCAGAGCTGCAACTTGCCTGGTTTCCTTCCTAAGGAAAGCAGCTGTCCCAGCTCAAGCCCCAGAGACCTTCACTGTTGGACCTGTCCTGATGCTCTGCCAAGCCCAGAGGAACCTGTCCTAGAGAGACAAGGCAAAGCTGTCTTTCACCATTCCCTGGGCGACCCACACTGGGAGGAGTGACCAGGCAGGGATCCAAGTGATGGGACAGAAGGGGTCAGGGCAGCTACTGTTGTTCACTGCTGGAATTATGTCAAGAGACTGGAAGGTGAGCAGTAATCCTACCTGCCTCCTAGAGACTCTGCCCTCTGTGTGTGTGTTAGGAGGAAATGGGGTCGGGCAATCAGGGAGGAATTCATCCCTGGAGTTTTCTTGAAGCCAGGTAAGCAGCCCTCTGGATTTATTTTCCCACAAGCAGTCAATACTCTCTGAAACTGGGGCAAATGTTGAAGGCAAAAGAGAGGGAAAGAATCAGGTTCATGAAGTCCAACCTAGCTCATCCAGATCTGAGAGATCCAGGACAGGTTCTGGGGGTTAGATCCCAGCTCTACCACTTGCTTTCCCTGGGCACGAACATAACTTTTGCCATACTTATACTAGCATTACTTGGTGAGAGCCCTCTATGTACCAGGGATTCAATGGTAAGCAAAAAATGGACTCACTTACCTTCTTGGAGCTTGCGAACAATGGGGCAGACAAATATTAAACAACCAACCAATACCCTCCCACATTCACACACACACACAAAGTGAGATCTCCAGGAAAGATACATAGTATATAAAAAGGGAAAATTCACCCTCTCTGGGAAGTCAGAGAAGGCTTTCCTAAAGAAATGATAGGAGGTCTGGAGGAAGTATAGAGTTTCCTAAAGAGGATTGGAGGGGCACCACTATAAAGGCACCAGGATATTCAAAGGTAGGCCACGTGACAATAGGGAGAACAGCTCCAAATAACTGGAGGAAGGCTTATGAGGCTGAAGTAGGTATAGAGACGGGGTGGGCCAGACCATGCAAGAACATGGGTCATTACCTAAGAGCAATAGGAAGATTTTGAGGTTGCTCCTAGCAGGGAAATGAGAAGATCATGCTTGTAGTTTGAGGAGATTATTCTCACAACACAGTGAACAATGGGTTGGAAAGGTATCAGATATTTACCTGTAAAATGGGGAGTGATAATATCATCTCATAAGCTGTTGCCAGGATTCAAGGAGATACTGCATTTTAAGTGCTTATTCCGGTACCTGGCACATAGTAAACTCTCAGTAAGTGTTGTTATTACTACTTTTATTGTTGATTTTCTTTTAAGTGCAGATCGTTCTGATTCATTCCTGCTCCTGTAAGATGAGGTGGAGAGGATAGTTTTGGTAGTTTCCAGAGTGGAAAGCTGGTTTGTACCAAGTCACAAGATCTAAACCAGAACCAATTCCTCAAGGCCCTGTTAGAATGACTTGAAAGTATCAATGATTCACGAAGAAAAACTCGTTCCAATTGCTCCCACAGGGAGGCTCGAGATGGGTGAAAGAACCTCTCAAGGGTATGTCTTAGCATTTGCTGAGAAAAACGGATGTTTTTTCTGTCAGTGGTCCGGAAAGTAGGTGTAGGGTTCGCAGCCGTGTGTGTTCTAGCAAAAGCGGGGACCCTCGCCACTCCCCAACCCCGGGGGCATCTGCTTCCTCGGCTGTGAAGCGCGGGTGCCAGGCTCCGTGATCCCAGGCATAGGGTGCTTGGAGGAGGAGGGTCCCCGGAAGGCCGCCTCCACCGGCTGCCCTCTCCCCAATCACGTAGCCCAGTGGGTGGAGACCAATCTTGAAGTTGGAGATTTCCTGAGCTCTCCCAACTTGGGAGCGCGCCGCATCCTCCGGTGCCCGGGCTGTGGACACGCCGGCTCCGGGAGGGGCCGCGGAGGTGCGAATCTGCGAGGCCTAGCAGTGGTGGGGGCGGCGGGACTCGAGGCATGGCCCAGCTGTCAGTGATCCCCGGGTCGGCCACGGCTTGGACAGGTGAGCCAGAACTGGAGGGCAAGAGAGGGACGACGGCTGGGGGTGAGAGGCTGCTCGGGCATTAATCAGGGTATACGGGACACCCACACTGGAGAGGGGCGGTTGGATTAAGTGAGCCTGGTGGACCGTTGGTCCTCGGGTCAGTACTGCTTGCGCGGTCCGCGCCTCCCTGGCGTTTTCTCCTAGTCGGGTAGTGGACGGGGGAGGCTGGGCAGCCGTGCGCCAGGAGGGGGCGCTGTGCCGGTCCCGCCCCCCGCGCGCGCACTGGCTGCTCCGGGTGACGTCACGCTCGGCTATAAAAGGCGCGCGGCCCTTGGGGAGCTGGAAGCGCTCGAGGCTGAAGGGGCTGGGGTTGCAGGAGTCCCTGCGCGGCTGGGTCGCGGCGCCTCAGCTATGTTTTACTCAGGGCTCCTCACCGAGGGCAGCCGCAAGGAGACCGACATGCGGGAGGCAGCGTCGCTGCGACAGCAGCGCCGGGTGAAGCAGGCTGTGCAGTTCATCCACAAGGACTCCGCCGACCTGCTGCCCCTGGACGGCCTCAAGAAGCTGGGTTCGTCCAAGGACACGGTGAGACCCCGCGACCGCGCCTGCCTCGGAATCCCCGCAGCCTCTCCTCCGGCCCTCGCGGATCCGTCACCTTCAAGCCGTGCAGTCTCCCCGGGCTTGACCTTTGCCGCTTTCACTGAGTCACTGCCCACTGTCTCACTGTTGCTATCAGGGATTTCTCCCCATCCGGCATCCCCCTGCTCGGGTTTCTCTAGGATTCCGTCGTAGCTTTTGCAGCTTGCCCTCGCGTCAACTCTGCTTCCTCCCTGCGTGTCTCTCTCCTCTCCAGTAGAAGGGGGAGACCCTGCCCTGCCCCTCTAGCCCTGAGGTGTCCATCCTTCATACCGAATTTGTTCATGGGACTTGAGCCTTGCAGCGAGGTCATCTCCCCGGGCCTCACAGGCTGCGTAGCCATCCTTGTGACCCAGACAGAGGTGACTCCTAATGGCTGTGTGAGGAAAGGAAGAAGTGCAAAGGGGGTTTCTTGACAGTCGTCATATCCTGATGACTTTTATTGAATCCTCCTCCCTACCATGCAAAATCTACCTCTGTGCTTGGTTTTGGTCTTATCTGCTTTTGACATACATCTGGTCGAACGTGAAGGTTACCTGAACCCCAAACATCTCTTCATCATTTTCATCTTTTCTCATCTCCCCGCCCCACCCTCAGGGGTAGAGAGAGAGAAAGCCAGGCTGCTCCAGCTTAGGGACCAGCTAATGTGTAGAGTTGCAGCTGGGATAGTTGGCACAGCTGATAGTTTTTTCTGGCATGGTTGTTCTCGGCATTAAGAGAGGCCCAGGACGGGACTCTGAGTTCGAAGATCAAACTGCCCTGTCTATGGAATGGGAATGGATGGCTAAAGGTTGCCAGTGTAAATAACTAAATCTGACTGTCATCCCTCAGTCTCTGTAGTGATGTGGGGCCAAGTTTATGTTTAGCTTTGTAGTTTTTTTCTTGCGGTTTTCTTGTAGTTTGACCGTTTTCTTAAATTTCAAAATCACTTTATTCGTTGGGGGCAGTAACTTAGGAAATATTAATTAAATGTATTTTACAAATGAAATAGGTGCTGTGTGTTAATTTTTCTAGTATTTTTCATTTTAAGCTTTTGGAATGTTTAATTTTAGATGCAATTGTCAGTCCAGGTTCACTGAAAATGGCATTTCCCTGGGATAGTAATGGAGAACAGAGCTTCTGCATCTACTTCCCTTTCTTTTTAATTAAACAGCTCTAAAAATACACAGATACCAATATGAGATTTCTCCTTTTTGCAGTTAGTTACTTATGTGCAGGGGATGTCTACTCCACTTATCTGGCTCTGTTTTTAAAAAGCTTGTTTTTTCTGTACAAGCCACAAGATAGTCAATCTGTTTCATGCTAACCCAGAGTGATTATGATTGAAATGTATTCTTAAAAAAAAAAAAAAAAAGAATTTTCTCTTCACTTCTTTCTCTTTAAAGCAGTCTAGCTTCATTTAGCAAATCAAGTCCAAGTCTTCTTTCCTTCAGGCCAAAATAATCCTAGTTCTTGGAAGCCTCAAGAATCAATAAAGAAATATTAGGATTAAAATGTGAATTTTTTCATGCTGGATTTAAGATAATTGACATTTGGTTGTCCTGGATTATCAGGGTGCTTCTTGGTTCAGAAGAACTACCTCTGCAGCCTTCTGTCTAGGATTTCTTATCCTACTTCATGCTATATAAGAATGCCATCTGCTTTTCTGACTCTAGTCTGTCTCAGTTTAGCCATGAAGAGCTGACAACATAGAGCATAGGCTGCAAAGCAAAAGGACCCTTAAGTAGTACATTGCATGGGTGTGACACATAGCAATTGAGCACAAGGCTCTGAACTATGGTTTGCACTTTCTGTACCCCATTGTCTTAGAGTTGATTTCCCTCTTTCACTGTTCTCATCTTGTGCAAGTGATTGCACGGAAGAGCAAGAACAGGCCACAGAAACGGAGGCAGACTGAGGTAGGGCTCGGAGGGCTACAGAGCTGGGGTGAGGCATCATGCTTAAGCTCTCTTGGAACTGATGCTGCAATCTCAGTACAATCTTAGAGATGACCTTAGAAGTATATTCTTATCACTTTACTTTATAAATACACCTATCTGGTAGGATAGGCTAGTGTTGACTCCATTTTTCTCTCACTGTAAGTGAAATTTGGAGGATGCTCAAATTAACTGAATTGTTCTTACTTGTAGTTTACAGTATAATTTTAATAGAAGGGATACAAGACAGGGGAGGGGGTAGCACCAGAGAGAGATTGGGGGAAGAGGACACATTCATTTTCCTTGACTCTGGGGCTTAAGCCAGTGTGAAGATTGTGGGTGATTTTTCTTTACGTTAGTAACCTATATTTGAATTATATTGTTAGGATTTCTGGATTACTATGCCCTTTCTGTAATGTTAACTGTTTGATACCAGCTTGCTAGTCCTTTTTGGGTCAGAGGGTACCCAAAGGCAATCAAAGGTGGTCATGTTTTCTTGGGCAGAGGTGTGACACACAGCAGTTGACTGTTAAATTCTGAACTGTGGTTCCCACTTTCTGTACCCTGTTTCCTATGTGTGTGGAGTTGGTTGCTACAAAGTCAGCTGTGGAATTAATCATATTTCCTATGTCTGGTTCTCTTGTTTATCCTTTCATCTTGTATTTTTTTCTTTTTTAGATCAAGAATTAAAACCAGAGATATGAGTGAAATATAATATGGTTTTTAAAAAAAATTTGATAAAGCTGGAGAAAAACATTGTCTCTTCATTTTTGGAGTTTTGCCTATTGTAATTTTTCTTTTTTGAGCTATTAGGTTCATAAAAGTTCTTCTCATTGTGCTAAGAAT
>CAUYPK010142083.1:0-12224 GCA_963574355.1 Loris lydekkerianus | reverse complement strand
TCAGGAATGGAAGAAGAAGTATCCAATGTACTCAGCCCTACTATGAAGCTAAATTACAGCTTTCACATGAAGGCTATAACCCAACTATAGCACAAGACTATGGGGAAAGGGCCAAGGAAGGGGAAGGGAGGGGGGAGGTTTGGGGGGAGGGAGGGTGATGGGTGGGGCCACATCTATGGTGCATCTTAGAGTGGGTACAGGCAATTGCACTAATGTACACAGCTATGATTTAACAATAAAATAAATAAAAAATAAGATTAATTAAATATTTAAATATAGCATTTTTGTTTAGGTTGTTTATCTTTGGGCTATGAAAAAAAAAAATCGCTCATTTGATAGTTAAATAAAATCGAAACCAGAGGAATAAAATACCATTTTTAAGGAAGACTTACTATGAAGATACCTGTGGGAACCAACTCGTCTTTACCAGAGAAGGTTCTCTGAAATGTGCATCATTTGCCAAAAAAGCCAGAATTGTGTTATAGAAAGCCCAGCAGTCCTAAGGAGGTGAACCCAGATGACCTCTCATGTGAAGCAGCTTGCTGGTCATCAAAGACCTGAGGGTACAGGAAAGATGAATTCATTGACTTCAAAACTCCGTTCGATCTAAGGTTTTTAAATTTGTTCAGCCATATCGTGCCCTTTCTATCTTTACTTAACGTCTGGTACGCGTGTGCCCCCCGACCCCCAATTTGGCTGTCACTCTACAAAGGAAATAAAAAAGCAGCAGACCCAGTTTCCGGGCTGTTATATTTTATGGAGATGCTAAAAGGCAGCTTATTTCATATTGATCATACCAGGGAGTCAGCCAAGTGTGGTGTTAATTGGGTCCTCTGGAATTCCACACTCCCGGGACTGAAAGCTTTCTAGTAAGGAGGGAAATAAGCCCACAGGCTGCATAAAAATGAAATCTGGGCGTCCACAAGGGCCCAGTTGCTGATTGCTGGTGATTTGGCCAGTTCCATTTGTATCCAGTTGCTCATTTCAATTAGCTTGTTTTGTGTTATTTCCCCACACCCCCCTTTTCTGCAAAGCTGTGAAGCCTTGTTTTGAAAACTGCTGCCCCAGAGTACGCGGGCTTGGCGGTCCTACCCTCATTGTTCTAAGGCTCATTCCATATGTGGGTCACATCCCAGCGCTCTGCCCCCAGCCCCACACCCGACTTCTCCAGCCGTCCCCGTTCCATACGTGGGCACACATATGTGCACACTTTTCCTGTCTTAAGAGGCAGAGGAAGGGCAGATTCTTTCAGGAGCTTGCAAGCAGGATCATTCAATCTTACAAAGCTGGTTGCTGTGCATTTTGTTTATAGCAAACACCACTTCACCTTCGGGAAGTAATTATTCTGTTCCTTTCCCTGTTTCCTTCTTCCCAGCCCTTGCTCTTTTCCCTTCTCTTCTTTCAGGACAAAGGTTTTCTTTTTTCTTTTCTTTCCTTTTCTTTTCTTTTCTTTTCTTTTCTTTTCTTTTCTTTTCTTTTCTCTTCTCTTCTCTTCTCTTCTCTTCTCTTCTCTTCTCTTCTCTTCTCTTCTTTCTTTCTCTCTCTCTCTCTCTCTTTTTTTTTTTTTTTTAAAGAAAGTAAGCTTGCTGCTTTGTGAGGCTCTTTCTTGTTACCCTGGTAGCGGGTGCCTCAGACAGTGAATGAAGGATGAGCAGGCAGGCTGGAGTTTTGACGCACAGTTCTTTGGGGCCTGCAGGAGGACCCACTGAGAAATGTGCTCGGCGGGCATGCCCGCTGAGTTTATTATGCTGGTTATCTGTCACTTATTCTGACTAAAAGGTAAGGGCTTCTGTAATTTGTTGTGCCAAAGAATCGGTGCATTGTTCTCTTTCTAAGGCTTCCAACTAATTGGCTCTTGAGGGAAGATTGGAATGAGAGTTTTTCCTTGACTTCTGTAGCTTATCCTGTTAGATTTTTTTTTTTTTTTATCTGAAGGAAAAATAATCTTGGCAATTATATGACTATCAATTGTATATTTACTTGTTTTAAAGGGAAAACATCAAAAGAATCCCTTTGATTCATATTATTTCTTTTCATTTAAAACTTAATCAGTAGAGACATGGGATCTGTGCATAGTCAACATTTTCCGTAATCTCTGTGAATTTTGAGAATAGGAGTTGTGAACTTATGTCAGGATCAGGATGTTTTAATTCAACAGATGGCACTTTTACCAATTAAAAACTGCAGTGAATTTTAGTAAGCAGAGCAAGCAGAGGTGCAGACTGTTTGAACAGAGTACAGTAGTAACTTTTATATCGCTTGGTCAGGTACATCAGTGTGGTGTACATGTTGATAAATAGAAATCACCAATGATGTCTCTTGTTTTCTGTGCGTTTAGAGGAAAATGTTGTGTCTGTTCAGAATTCAAATATGAAATGAACTACACGCAAAAGAAGCTTAGCAGTAAGAACTTTTAGAAAAGTACATAGTTCTTAAGGTTTTATGAAGGCTGTTCAGCAAGTATCCAGCCTTATACTATGAAAAATAGAGACATGTGGCTAGGTACTTTCTGAACATCCCTTGTATTTTTACACTTACCTACGTAAAGTAATCGAAACCGCAGTATCAATTGTCTGCTATCTCTGGGAAAAAGTTGCCTTTGGTTAAGAAGCATAATTTCAAAAACAGATTGCACCTTGCTATAGAATTTATACAGTTGGAAACCAACTGAGCTGTATTGAAGAAAATGACTACATCTTATTTTCTTAAGCACTTGGTGATTTATAAGGATTCTCTGATAGTAGTGCAGAATATATTTTACTGGGGATGGAGATCCCTTTAATGATATTTTCTTTGATGGCCGCCATGCAGGACAGGTGATGCAGGGTATTTATCAATCTCTCTCATGACCTGTAAGTGAAGGAAAGGAAAGGTCTATGTTTAGATAACCAACTTCATTCAACTCATTTTATTTATTACTGTATAGAATTTGTTCCAAAGACCTTGTGGGAAGTGTTTCCTTCCAAAGGACCTATTCTATTAATGCATCTACTTAGGCAACCTCGTAATGTTTGCAAAACAAACTGGGTTTATGTAGCGATCAGACTTTGAGAAGAGACAGGAAGCATGCTGGGTACTGAAAGAAGGATGCCGTGCGTGAAAGGGAAAAGTGGCGCACAATGCAGATCCCTCGTATGCAGCCTACGTGGTGGGGTTTGTGCTTCTGAGACACTTGTGCTGCTGCCCATGTGACAGGAGGCGGAGCCCAGGTGTTGATTTGAGGAAGTGGTTGTCAATACAGACAAAGTCTCCCTGCTCTCCCACCACCCAGCTCCCGCCGTGTCTGGGCCCAGTTCCTAACAGGCAATAGACCAGTACTTGTTCCCGGCCTCAGGGTTGGACCCTGTAGCTATATGACATTCAAAAGTGAAGGCTACTGAAAGGTGATTAGATCTTTGGTGCAATCCTAGGAATGAAGTTTTGTGGGTTTGGCTAATGAATAATTAAGGTCATTGGGTTATGAGGTCATTGGGTTATGATTTTTACCAGATTTTAATGTTCAGATGAGAACATAGAGATATTATCCTACTTTTGAAGGTATGAAACCTTATAAAACAAATATAAATTTGATAATTTATACATTTTCGAAAGGTTATGAAGCTCTTCATTGCAAGAAACAAGGAAAATGTTGGTCTGTTTCGGTAGCAGGGAAAGGGAATTTTCATTTTCTGAAGTCGTAGAGAGGTAAATACAGACTGCAGATTTGTTTGTTTGCTTTTTGTGTCTGCTTATTGTGGGTCGGGAAATTGGTGCTTGAGTTTTTGTTTCTGATTCTTCTCAGGGCTCTAAATTTTGGCCACAACCAGTTACGGCCTGATACTGCTCTGGAGGACCTCTTGAGACCACTTCCTGCTGGGTTAATGTTTATTTCACCACTGAACTTGACTTTCCAGAATACAGGAGGATTTCTCCAGGGAACAGGAAATCCCTGGGCCTGAGTTTAGAGGAATTGGAACCCTTCAGTCATCCTAAGGATAGTTTCCAGCAGTGTTATGGTGGCTGGAATCTCTTTCTGCCAGGTCCTTGGTCTCGGAGATTTAAAGAGTGAGTCCACAGACCACTGTGAGTAAGTAAAAGAACAGATTTTATTGATAGGTGAGAGGAGATGATAGATAAGAAAACCTCTCCTTCAGTGAAGGGGTAGCCCACGTAAGCCTTCTGCCTAGGGGCTTATATACAGCTTTTTATACCCTGCAGGAAAGGGGTGTTTGGGGAGATGGAATGCATATCTGGAATATGTCACAACTGTTTGGTGCTGGAGCTCTGTTGGCAGAAGTTAATTTCACAACTGCTCCTGTGCAGGAATACAGTCCCTCCTGAGATGCATTTCTCTGCTGTGGGACTGGTGGCCCAGGAGAAAACAGGTCAGGCTGGTTTTTATGAGTCTGCTTGTCCCTGGAGATGGGTTTTGTATGAGGCTGAATTCTGGGGGGTGGGCAGAAGGGTCCCTGTCCGTCCTAACTTGGAGAACCGTGGATCGTTATCTGTCCGGCCACAGAGCCAGCCTCTTTCCCTCAGTCATCAGTGGAGCTCTGATCCCACTCTACTAGAACTTTCCTTTTAAACTGATGTTCTGAGCACAGTCGTAGTTGAAGGGGTGGTTGGTATCACGTGATGATGCTTTGAACTCAGCCATAGCCACATGGCTATGTGGCATGATGTCTTGAGCATTACACATATAACTTACCCCCTTTATTCCTAAATATACATACTGTAGTTAATTGTGACATTCTGATCAAAGACATAAAAACATTGAAATAGAAAGAAGTTGGCAAGGAACATAAAATGATAACCCTGCTAATAACCTCAAGATTATCCTGAGCAGATTCTCAAGCTGACATGACCAGGGTTCTCATATTATAGCGTATTGCGTGCTGAAAGTATAAAACACATTTGTGTTTCTTCTTTTGCTGAGAATAAAAATTACTCATATTTACTCCATGGTTAGTTGTTGAGAGACGTTTGCAAATCAAAGCCTGAGACCATTGCAGAAAAGAAAAATTAAATTATTTTAGCAAATGATGTAGACTTCATTTACCAGGTCAAAAAAGTTATTTTGTTTTTGACACAATACGGGTCAGTTAAACCTCAATGTATACTTCAGTATGCGCTTGATCCTAAAATAAAACCTGATATGATGTTATTTTAAATTTTAATTGTGGGCAAATCATGAATTTTCTTATAAGATGTATGTAAAGTAAATTGCACAGCCTATATTACTTATTAAATAGGGAAAGGTTGAAATTTGTCTTCATACATAATGAATATTATTAAAATTGTATGAAATGAACTTTATGATAAAATCTTTAATAATGTATTGATGTCAAGTGAAATGCTTTATTTTAAATCCCTTATATGCCAGGCAAAAATGACGAAATCAGTAAAAAGATTTCCTAAGTGGTTCTCAGTGATTATATATTTGAGTGAAAAAAAATATTTCCAAGTGAAAAATTAATAGAAAATACTAGACTGAATATCTCCAAGGCCTCTGTAGAGTCTAAGTTCTCTGATATGCCTTGAACAAAGTAAAATTAGGAATACAAAAATGCATAGGAAGATGAGATTACTTCGGATATACAAAGAAGACATTGCACTCGGATCTTAGTTAAGTTTAAAAGGTCTCCTTTAGCTGAGGAAGGGTGATTTTCAGTCCTGTGACACAACACTGCACCCTAAGATAACGTGCTTGTTGGCAGCACCTTAACTGTCGCATGTGGAAAAAATATATACAAATGCATATTTATTAGTTGCATTGAATATAGATAACTAATCTAAATGTCTGTTTTTCTATTGACAACAGTCCTCTTAATATCATGCCAAGAATATACCCCCAGCTATCCATGCTTATTAACAAGTTGAATTGGAGATGGTTTACCTGTTCTGAGTATTTCACAATTAACTGCTTCAGTTAGTCTTGGCAAATTACACAAACAAATTGTCTTTTTCCTAATGTTTCCACAAAATTAAGCTGAAAAAAATATGTACAAAAATAAATTGCTACTGGAATTGCATGGTGCTCATTTTTTTGTGTGTTGAGGAAAAAAAAATTGTTAAATCGTACTTTGGAATAATTCCGTGTCAGTCAACTCTACTTTGATCATAGGTCTAGATGAGGGGGGGTCTAAAGGCCCTTAGACATTTGTGTGCTGAAATGAGTAAACTATTTAATAGCCATGTTGTAGCTTTCAGGTAATGATTTCTGTATTTCCATCTTTATTTTGGAGCCAGCTTCCTAGGGAGAAGGGGAATCCGTGGATTAACTTGAACAGAGAAGGAATTAGCCAGTCATGGAACAGAATGGCTGAGGCATCAGGAAAATGTCACAGGACGATTTGGGGACCTCATCTGAATCTGAATCTTGACATGAAATAAGACTCATTGCAAACTGGCCAAAATTTGAAAGTATCCTGCCTACTTAAGGCTATTGGCAAGAATTATTTTGTGTTGAACCATCAAAATGAAAAAGAAAAGAAAGGAAGCAAGAAAGAAAGGTGGAAATCATGAGCGTGTATGATTGAAATGTCTCCCTGTTCTTCCTTGAAGCAGGTAGACCCGGAGATTCCATGTACATTCTTATTCTCATTTAATAGTATTTTGTTGTTTTTGTTGTTGTAAGAAGTATTTAGATGTTTCCCCCCAGTAGAAGTTCTTTTGGTTTTGTCTGGTACAGTTGAGTGAAAACATATCGATAATTTTGCCTGAAAACCAATGGCTTTGGTTATTTGAATTCCATTAACATTGAAAGGAGAGTTGCCTGTCGTGGGGCTAAGGCAGCCTTGGTGAACGGCCCGGCTTGGTGGAGAGAGGAGCTTGTTCTCTGGGAATCTGGAGAGTTGAGGAGTCTCTGCTGAGCAGTAAGTCAATCAATCCAGGCTCCTGGTATCGCCGAGTATAAAGTTCTCTTAGCTGGGTTGGAAATGAAGTCTATTGCAAGTAGCTATGGCTTCTTCATAGTTATCTGTAAGTTTATTCCTGAGACCAAATAATGATACTTTGTACTTTTTCAGTGCTCTCAACTTTTTCAAAGGCTTTTCCTTTCTTCAAACTCCTGGAATTACTTGATGTATAGAGCCAGGGCCAGACGACTGGGCACTGGGTGCAGCTGCTACTCTGAACTGATTGACGTTGAGTGGTTTTCCAGAAGTGGCCTTGGCCTTACCAAGCTTTTGAACATGGTGCCTTGATTCTAATAGTCCCTGTTTCTCTGTCTGCATTTGTCAGTACAAAAGCTCCTGCTTGTGAAGGAGGTCTGCCCAAAGAGGGAGGAGGGAAAGAGTTATTATAAATCTTAGGTGCTTTTTCTTTAGCAGAAATTATCTGCCTTCACCCTGAACATATATTTTTTTTAAGTACTTTGCAGAATCCCCACTCTACATAGTATTCCATATACTGTATCTGAATACAGTATATGGAGTATACTGTACAGTATAGAACTGTAGTCGCCAGCCCCCAGGTCAATGAAGGGTACAGTCTGTGGGCTGCCAGGAGCTGGGCCACACCGCAGGAGGCCAGCAGGTGGTAAGGAGGGGAAGTAGCATCTGCATTTACAGCCCTCCTCACTCACATCACGGCCTGAGCTCTGCCTCCTGTCACGTCCGTGGTAGCATTAGATTGTCACAGGAGTGTGACCCCTACCGTAAACCGCACACGTGAGGGATCTAGAGTGCATACTCTTTATGGGAATCTAGTGCCCCATGATCTCAGGTGGAGCTGAGTGATGCTGGCACTGGAGAGTGCCAGCAAATACAGATTATGATGGCCAGAGAGGTTTCAGTGCGCATGGAGCGTCATAAAACAATTGCTTGGAGACTCGTATTAAAACCCTGTCAAGTAAAAACCAAGCAGCATCTGGTAGGAGGCTTTCTAGTGGCAAGTGAGCATCTTACTTGAATTGTAAAACAGTATCAGCTGCAGACTCTGCAGCGGCGAGTGAAATGATGTATTTCAGCTGCACAGCTGCATCTGGTGACAGGCGTTCAGTCAGAAGCCGAACGTCTAGTTACAGGAAAGCATTCTCAGGGCTCCCACTAATTCTGCATTATGGGGAGTTGCACAATTATTTCATATATATTACCATGTAATAGTAATAGAAGTAAAGTGTACAATAAATGGAAGGCATTTGGACCCCTGCACCTCCCCAGGCCCAACCCCAGAAAAATCGTCTTTCATAAAACTGGTGCCAGAAAGATTGAGGACTTCTGGGAACAGAGTATTGTAGTGTGTGCTTCTAGAAAGGGGTAAGCTGAGACCAGACGGTGAGGCGGCAACCTGCTTATCCGTCCCCATAGTTCCCTATCAGTGACCTAGGAAACGATGGCTTCTCTGGTTTCAGAAGAAGAAAAGTTATCATTTCCCAAGGAACAAAGAATATGGCCTTTTGTTCCTCCAGTTTTTTTCTTTTCTTTTTTTCACGTAGTCGTTTTAAAGAATTCTCCTGTTTTTGCACATGTTATGAGTACTGTCCTGAGGGCTATCAGTGCTGGTGTATTTTGAAAAAAAAAAAAAAAGGAAAGGCTATGCAGACAGGGGAAGAAACAGAGCTCTAATACAGTGAGATTTGAATTGTGGAGCACATACACTATAAAACTGTATATATAAAATATATATGATGTACATATATTCCCCTCCTTTCTAGATTTTTTTTTTATCCCTGATAACCTATTTTACTTTTTCTCCCTAGACTCCTGGGAGACAAGTTCCCTGGGAAAAAGTTTCACTTTATGGAAATACACTATTACTATGGTCAGAAGATGCAGGCAGAGTAGTTTCTTGGAATTGAACTATCTGTACAGATAAGAGCATTTTTTTTTTTTTTTTAAGAGACATAGTCTCACTTTGACGCCCTCAGTAGAGTGCTGTGGCGTCACAGCTCACAGCAACCTCCAACTCCTGGGATTAGATGATTCTCTTGCCTCAGCCTCCAGAGTAGCTGGGACCACAAGCGCCTGCCACAACGCCCGGCTATTTTTTTTGTTGCAGTTTGTCCGGGGCTGGGTTTGAACCTGTCACCTTTGGTATATGGGGCCAGTGCCCTGCTCACTGAGCCACAGGCGCCGCCCAAGAACATTGTTTTTCATATATAGATTCAATAGCACTGACCAATCCAGAGTTTTTCCTGCATTAATGCAAACTAAAACGTTTCAGTCTAAGTTCAATGTTCACAGAAGGTTCTGGAAGAACTGGTTGGTTCAAATCTTGATGAGGGACAAGGGCTGGGATGAGGGTACTGTGGTAAAGGCAGACCTGTGACAGGGGTGCTGGGTTCTGCAATTGCATCAGCAGAAAGTGTGTGTGCTTGCTGTGGGACTCATCAATTCATTTGCTCATTCACAGCCGTTCGTGGAGCTTGTTCTCTGGACCACTGTCACTATGAGCATCCTTCTCTCTGGAAATCTTCATTCTCGTGGGAGAACTTGGACCCCATGCTTATATGCACACGCTTGCACACGATCTAACCCCCCCACAAGTCCAAATGATTATTGGACACCTTTATGAAAGGCCTTGGGCAATAAAGTGGCAAGAAGGAATCTCTTCTGCAAATAATCACGGTATTTCACAGCAAAAGCCTCTGGGTTTATGCAGTGGTTTTCTTTCATTGCCCAGATTGGTTGTGGTATAATTGGTTGATGTTGTGAATGAGCAGAGGGGGCTAGCAGCGAATAATACTTGTACAATAGGTGAGACTGAATGATAGCAAAAATACAACGTGGTAGAATTCAAACACTTTTTGGTTGCCTGGGATTTAAGGCAACAAACCATTTTTGTTTCAATTCATGTCATTTTAAAAAAATCTTTATGAGCTGCTGTAATTTCTCCTTGTGTTCATTAAGTATAATAGCGTAAACTTCCATCTACCCCCAAAACAAACACAGATTCATTTTATACCCCGTGCAGAGTGTTGCTGATAGAAAAATGAGTCAGGCGTAGTCCCCATTCTTAACTCTGTGGACCTGGCTGACTCATACCAATTTAACCTCAATGCCAAATTCCCCAGCAAGGTTCACGTCGTTCTGCTTACTCAGCATTATTTACCATTAATCAAACAACGGCTCTTTTCAACAATAGTTCCTTTCACTGTCAGCAACTATTAAGTAAGTGAACTAAGTTTAACGGTTTACTGGGCTCTCTGGATTAAGCCACCATGTGTGAATATAGGAAATTTAGGATGCAGAAAAAGATGGTGAAACCAGTTTTCCTGGTTCTTGGGTCCATAACAAATCTACAAGATTGAGAATTTGAATTAGTCTGGGAATTTGCATCTGCAAGTTATTTTTTCCTCATGCAGTTCTATAGATGGGTGCTTTGAAGCCAAGGAAGACTGAGATACGCATATAACCCACTCAGTAGGAATCCAGGGAGGGGAGTCCTCTTGACATTTCTCATCCTGTGTATATAAAAATGATATTTTGATAATATCAGAGTTATGAAAACGCCGCTTATATTAATGTTTTCCAAACTTTATTCAATGGAAAAATGTTAATAATTAGCGGGAGGAGTAAGGATGAGGAAGACAGGGAGTTTCCATGGTCAAATGAGTTTTTCACATTTTGGGCTAACGGAAGCAGGATTTTCTTCTGCAGGCTTTCCCCTGAACTAATTTGCTGATGTGCATTGTGAGTCTGCAACATGGGTTATAGCAGCAGTTCTCAAATTTAGCATCATAATCACACAGCCTGGCCTCCATAGACTCACTGAATCAAAACTCTGGCAGGTGGAAACTGGAGATTTTCACTTCAAACATAATGGGGAAATTACTTTCAGGCAGCCATGGGTTACCTTTAGGAGAAGTCAGTCTATTTCAGCCCTGGCCCCAAGTACCATTGACGGGCGGATAGCAGCCTTTCCCCTACTTAAATACCAGCAGAGTTCCTTTCATCCGAGAAATGAGCATTGACATTTATGGAACACTTTGGAAAATGCTGGTACAAACATTCCCTTACTAAAGGGTTAAAGAAAAAATGACACTTAGCAAGTTTATTGGTTTGGGACTTTACTCAGTCTGAGTTGTATATTTTGGGTATGGTGGTTCAGCTAGCACTAACAATCAAGCCTATATTTTAGAGCTCATATTGATGGTCATTTGTTATTTTTTAAGTGGCACTGTTAGATTTATATTATCTGTAGACTTTTTTTTTCTGTTTCCGTTAAACATTCCTACAGAGGTTGAATGCAATAGGTAGTAAAATTTGTATTGTTTTCTCACTTTAGTAGATAATAATGCTTAAAGTTATTAGATTTATAAAACTCAAATTCCTAGAATTAAGACATTGTATAATTAGAGAAAATTTGATAAAATATTGGCATGAATAGAGAAATCTTTAAGGAGAGGAGAGAGAGAAGGATCTTATCTCTAACATTTTTTGGCTCCAGGGACCAGTTTCACAAAAAACAGTTTTTCTGCAGACTGGGAGCGAGTGGTGGTTTCCAGATGATTCAATATATTACATTTGTTGTGCACTTTATTTCTTTTATTATTATTACATCGCAATATATAATTAAATAATTACCCAACTCTCCATAATGCAGAATCAGTGAGAGCCCCGAGCTTGTTTTCCTGCGACTGAATGGCCCCATCTGTGGTGGGGGCAGTGACACCCCCGGTGTGTTGCTGCTGTAAAGCCAGCCACCAAAAGTAGCTTAACTGTCAACTTTCCGATGGATAGGGTTTTATTATGTGTGTGCAAGCCATTGACTTCTTATGGTTTCTGTGTAGGCAAACGTCTCCGCTAATGACGATGTGTATTTGCAGTCGCCACCTAGCCCTAGCATCACCGCCTCAGCTCCACCACATGAAGAGCGCACAACCTACATCTCCCGCATGCGCAGTTCCGCACCCTCTGGGACTCTGCTGCTGCCGCTGTGACATCACAGGAGGCGGAGCTCAGGCGGGAGCCGAGGGGCGTGGCTGTGAATCGGCGCAGGTGGAGCTTCGCTGCCTGCTGCTCAGCTGCCCCGAGGCCCCAATTGCTATCACGTCCAGTACCTGTGCATGGCCTGAGGATTCGGGACCAGAGCTCTAGACCAGGGGTGGCGAACAAGTTCGACACAAAGAGCCAAAATTTTAAACTGTGAGAGTCAGAGAGCCACACCGCGCAGTGACCTGCCAAAACAGACAAACACTCACACAAAAGCATATAATTTTAACAATAATATATTAAACACATAATATAACATGCTCAGTCAGGTGTTTTTTGTTACCTTGTTGGAGTGATGGGATGATAATC
>CAUYPK010142080.1:0-12377 GCA_963574355.1 Loris lydekkerianus | reverse complement strand
CGAGCAGCTGGGACTACAGGCGCACGCCACAACGCCCGGCTATTTTTTGATTGCAGTTCGGCCGGGGTTGGGTTTGAACCCGCCACCCTCGGTATATGGGGCGGGCGCCCTACTCACTGAGCCATAGGCACCACCCATATATGGGAGTTTTTTTTAATAGTTCTCTTATGTTTCAAGTCCTTAGATTAGTAAGAACTGCTAAGGGGAAATTTCTTTTTGTTGCACTGATACATTCCTTTTTGAGTTTCTTTCCTAAGAATGGCAGAACCTCCTTGCAGCTTTAACTACAGAGCCTCACACCAAAGAGCAAGTGAAAGTTTGTCTGGAAAAGACGAGTGATATGCTGCCACAGATTGTGCCCAAGGATTCACTGAATCTGCATATAATGCTGAAAGAATGACCAATATTGGCTCAGTGCCTGTAGCTCAGCAGCTAAGGCACTGGCCACATACACAGGAGCTAGCAGGTTCAAACCCAGTCTGGGCCTGCCAAACAACAATGACAACTATAACCAAAAAATAGCTGAGTGTGTGGCGGGCGCCTGTAGTCCCAGCTACTCAGGAGGCCGACGTAAGAGAATCGCTTAAGCCCAAGAGTTTGAGGCTGCTGTGAGCTGTGACACCACAGCAGTGTACTGAGGCTAACATAGTGAGACTATCTCAAAAAAAAAAAAAAAGACCAATATTCCAATATTAACCCCTAGCTCATTATAATACTAAAATCCCTGCCCCGAGAGAGATGTATTCACCATTTTTTTGTTCCTGTGTATGAAGTATGTACTTAGCATGATTTCTCATTGCACTTTTTGTGTCCTATACTCCACCCCAAACATGTAATTATGTTCGCTCTCCTTATGCATTATTCATTTTCACTTTTTTTTTTTTTTTTTTAAGAGACAGAGTCTCACTTTGTCACCCTCAGTAGAGTGCAGTAGTGTCACACCTCATAGCAACATCCAGCTCTTGGGTTTAAGCGATTCTCTTGCCTCAGCCTCCTGAGTAGCTGGGACTACAGGCGTTCGCCACAACATCTGGCTATTTTTCTGTTGCAATTTGGCTGGGGTCAGGTTTGAACCGCCACCCTCGGTATATGGGGCTGGTGCCCTACTCACTGAACCACAGGGCCAACCCTATTCATTTTCACTTTCATGGAAAAAAAAAAAAAAAAACCCTGACCCTGTTGCTTGAGGAGGTGGATTATGAGGCATTCCATACCTTCCCCTCCCAGAAGATCTCCTGTAATAAATTCTTTCTTCCTTGACAATCCTCCGTGTCTCAGTAATTGGCTTTCTATGTGGCAAGCAGGTGGGTTGTTTACAAAAGCAGAATGGGCTGAGGATCAAAATCACCAAATACAAAAGCTGGCAAGTACTTCAGTAAACACATACCTGTCAACATTTCTTAGACAACTACAAACTTTGTCCACATACCTCCCCCATATGCAACCCTCAAACTACAAAAAGCATAAACCACACAGGAGACCAGAATACTAACCCTACCTCTAACATTAATCAATTCTCCTATTAATGATTCAGGGTAAACAGCCCAGGAGAAACAAGAGTTAAGAGTATGAAGGCAGCAAAAAGAAAAAGTGTGTGAAGGCAGCAAGGTATTAGGCACAGTCAGAGTGGTGAGCTGCTCATTTACCAGGGTACAGCATGCTTTGGAAGAAGAGTGTGTGGTTATTAGGGTCAGATCTTTTTTTTTTTTTTTTTTTGGAGACAGATCCTCAAGCTGTCCCCCTGGGTAGAGTAGCTACCCATGGCATCATAGCTCACAGCAACCTCAAACTCCTGGGCTTAAGCGATTCTCTTGCCTCAGCTTCCCAAGTAGCTGGGACTACAGGCACTCACCACAACACCCTGCTATTTTTTGGTTGCAGCCGTCATTATTGTTTGGCAGGCCTGGGCTGGATTCCAACCCTCCAGCTCTGGTGTATGTGGCTGGCACCTTAGCCACCAAGCCAGACTCAGACCTTGAAAAGCATAGAGCTCCACTAAGAAATCTGGACCTGGGCGGTATCAGGGCTCAGTGAGTAGGGTGTTGGCCCCATACACCAAGAGTGGTGGGTTTGAACCGGCCCCTGGCCAAACTGCAACAAAAACTAGCCGGGTATTGTGGCAAGCACCTGTAGTCCCACCTACTCAGGAGGCTGAGGCAAGAGAATCACCTAAGCCCAAGAGCTGGAGGTTGTTGTGAGCTGTGACACCACAGCACTCTACCGAGGGCGACAAAGTGAGACTCTGTCTCTTAAAAAAAAAAAAAGAAAGAGGCTCCCACCTGTGGCTCAAGCGGCTAAGGTACCAGCCACATACACCTGAGCTGGTGGGTTCGAATCCAGCCCAGGCCCACCAAACAACAATGGCTGCAACCAAAAAATAGCCGGGCGTTGTGGTGGACGCCTGTAGTCCCAGTTACTTGGGAGGCAGAGGCAGGAGAATCGCTTGAGCCCAGGAGTTGGAGGTTGTTGTGAGCTGTGATGCCACAGCACTCTACCCAGGGCAACAGCAGAATGGGCTGAGGATCAAAATCACCGAATACAAAAGCTAACCTGGGTATTATGTGAGGCTCTGTCTCAAAAAAAAAAAAAAAAAAAAAAAATTAATTTAAAAAAAAAAAAGATTAAAGAGAACTGCACACCATCAGAAACTACGCTCTCACAAGTTTCATTTCCACACAGATCCTTTATGTAGAAAGACATTAAATATGGTAGAGGCACTCTTAAGGAACCTACCTCTTTGCCCTTTATGGTACCTCCTTCTGTCCATTCCACTGCAACACAGGATTTCTCCAAGTTCACAGTCTTTACATTGGCACTGTGAATTAAGCCTATAGTATGAAAAGACCAGAGTTATCAATGTGTTTCCTGAGGACTTTACTTTTAGGATCTCACAGAGTTTCCCAAGGTGGGGTTTACCTGAATGAAGAGGCAGCTGTTTTCCTTTCTTTCTTTTTTAACATAGAGACAAATAAGCCTGGGATTATACCTTTAGACTATTTTACAGTGAGGTGGACATGGAAAAGGTCTTAAAATCAAGCTGTATGGAATAGGATTCACCCACCCACACTCAAAAGAGTGTCTACAATGGAATAAAGGTATGTTTGAGCAAGGGAGAGCCTAGTCCTTAAGACTTAAGGACTTGTTCAATGTAAGCATTTCACATTATATATCAAAGCAGTACCCTGAACCCCATAAATGCATCAATGTACAAAGTTATGATTTAATAAAAAAACAATTAAAAAAAAAAAAAAAGACTTAAGGACTTAAGCCTTAAGTGAACTATTCTTCAACACAGCTGGAGGTTGTGTCATAACTCATTTCTGCCGGTCATGTCTGATCATTCTTCTAATGATATGTATTAGACCTGCTGGAGCAGCAGTAGCTACTTAAAAGAGAATTGGATTACAAGCTTTTCAAGAGCAAGGACCTGTATCGTTTACGCTATAGTGCCTGACATACTGCATATGCGCAGTATTTTTGTTTGTTTTTTGAGTCTCACCATGGCGCCCTCAGTAGAGTGCTGTGGCATCACAGCTCACAGCAACCTCAAACTCTAGGGCTTAAGCGATTCTCTTGCCTCAGCCTCCCAAGTAGCTAGGGCTATAGGCGCCTGCCACAACGTCCGGCTATTTTTCGTTGTTGTTGCAGATGTCATAGTTGTTTAGCTGGCCCGGGCTGGGTTCGAACCCGCTAACCTGGGTGTATGTGGCCGGCGCCCTATTCACTGAGCTACAGGCACCGCCAACTGCGCAGTATTTATTGAAGAGTAGAGAGGCCCGGAAGCCGAGGTCCTCACAAGAGCAGAGCAGTTTCAGGAGAGAATTCTGAAAGGGAATCTAGAAGTCCTAACTTCCCTGGGAGGACCAATGACTCTAGAGTAGCTCCGTCCACCACGGAGGGCGGGGAAAGGACCCACGGCCAGCTCAGGTGCCTCTACACTTCCACAGAGAAGACTGACCGCTAGAGAAGAGACTCGGATTTTGATGTGGGGGTGGGAGGATGGGAAGCAGAAGAAAACTCAACAGTATCTCAAGGTCCTGCCATTTCGGAGCGAGGCGGTTAATTTCAGTAGTCTCATCGGGTGTCAGGACCCCGACCCCCTCGCCCTTACTGCGTTGGGACCCCGACTCTTACCATTACTTCGTTGGATCTTGATGGCAAGACCGGGAAACAGGCGGGCCTGAAGCGACGAGTCCATGGGCATTTGGAGGGTTCGCTGAGAAAAGCGAAGTGCTTTTAAAAAAACAAAGAAAGAAAGAAAAAGAAAACACACACACGCACAACTAACTCTGCAAACTCTACGATGTATTAACGCCGTATAAACCGCCGTAGTTTAAATCCCGCGCGCCAGCTTCCCTGGAAACGTCATCACGTAGCGCTGGCCTCTTTTCCGCCGGCCGGCCCTGCGGAGCCTTGTGGGATACCCAGTGCCTAGCGGGTTTTTTAGCCCCGGGAACCACCCATTCATCTGACCACACCCCCGAACGCTGAGACTGTTGGGAAGTTTGCCATTCTTAGGGTCGGGACTTTCTGGCTTCGTATCTGGTGTTTTGTGGAATTTAGTGATACTGTTTTGATTTATTTTTTCTTTTCATTTCTTTTTTTTTGAGACAGAGTCTCTATCACACTGGGTAGAGTGCTGTGGTTTCATGATAGCTCACAGCAGCCTCAAACTCTTGGGCCCAGGAGAACTTCATGCCTCATTCTCCCAAGTAGCTGGAACTACAGGCGTCCGACACCGGAGACAACGCCGGGCTGGTGTTTCCATTTTTGGTAGAGACGGAGGTCTCACACTTCTTGAGGCTGGTCGCCAACTGTGGAGTTCAAGCAGTCCTCCCACCTCAGCCTCCCAGAGTGCTAGGATTACAGGCGTGAGCCCCGGCGCCCGCCCTATTTTTTAGAGACAGGTTCTCACTTTGTCCCCTGTAACCTCGAACGCCTGGTTACGAGGGGGTGAAGCGATTCCCCAGGTGTTGGGTGTAAAAGTGTCAGCCACCACTCCTGGTTGTGCCTGGTACTTTTGTACTGCTGGGTACTGCAAAACTGGGAGACGTAAGTATGGTTTTCGAGAGTGAGGGCTACGGGATTCTACAGACATGGGTTCAAATCCTGACGTCTTCAGTTACTAGCTCAGTGACCTAGTACTTAACATGTCAAAAACTTGCCTCTTGGTTTCCTTTTCTGTACAATGTGGACCATGTTTCTTCCCTTGAGGGAGTATGTGTTAAGTGCCTGGAAGATTGATTCAGGAGATATTATTGTCTGGCACATGCTACGCATGGTGCTAGGTAATGGAGATAGTAGAAGTGAACTACACTCATAGTACCTAACCTCCTTGACCTAACCTTTCTAATGTGAGGGGAGCACAAAAAGTACATAACAAGTAGATTAGGAGCTGAAATAAGTCACAGGCTAGAAAGCAATAAGAGAAGGGGTGAACAGAATTTGAAGAGGTGAGCAGGGGCAAGATCATTTAGCTTGGAACAAATTGAGCTCATATAATTTTGGCTTTTTTGCTTATGAGAAATTAAAGAATTTTAGTCAGGACAGTGACAAAATCAGATTTACATTTTACTTCTGTGAACTAAAAGACAATCTTAAGATTCCCCACCCTGCCACCCTCCCTCCCCCCCCAGCAGCGACTGACTGGATCCCCTCTTGGCCAAGGGGATACCAAGTTCATACTTTAGAATTGAGTTGCTAGCCATGAGAAAGGATGTCAGACATGCCTTCTTGTGCGCCTCTCCCTTCTTAGAGACATCCATTGTAAGTCATTAACAGGCCTAAGGCTATGCAAGACAAACCTGCAGGTCCTCATTATACTTAACAAATAACTTGACGAGATAAACCTGCAGGTCCTCAAAATACTTAAACAACTTCAGTCTGGGCATTTGCTAGTAGTTCTGTCTGATTGACAGACCTTTGTCTTGCCTAACTCTTCAGCAGTTGTCAGCTGAAGATTTTTTTTTTTTTACAGAAAAAATTATTTGGCTTTTATTGGCGATTACTAAAGTAATAGATTTTCTTAAGTAATATCCTTCATAAGTAATACTTTTTTTTTTTTTTGAGACAGTGTCTCACTATGTCACCCTCAGTAGAGTGCTGTGATGTCACAGCTCACAGCAACCTCAAATTCTTGGGCTTAAGCGATCCTCTTGCCTCAGCCTCCCAAGTAGCTGGGACTACAGGTGCCCGCCATAACACCGGCTATTTTTTGGTTGTAGTTGTCATTGTTGTTGGCAGGCCCTCAGCTGAAGAATCTTTAAGGCCAGGCAGAACTAATGGCTTGCAAATCCTAGGCCTGTGGATAGTTTGAGAGCAGCCTGAGCAAGAGTGACACCCCATCTCTACTAAAAATACAAAAAGTAGTCAGGCATGGTGGCACATATTTCTAATTCCATCTACTCAGGAGGCTGAGGCAAGAGGATCTCTGGAGCCCCAGAGTTTGAGGTTGCTGTGTGCTATGATGCCACGGCACTCTACTCAGGGTGACAGTGTGAGACTCTGTCTCAAAAAAAAAAAAGGAAAGCGGTTCCTGTGGCTCAAGGAGTAGGACACCGGCCCCATATACGAGGGTGGGGGTGGGGGAGTGGTTTCAAGCCCTGCCCGTGCCAAAACTGCAAATAAAAAAAAAGAGAATGAAAGACCTGAGCTAACTTGCTCTTGCCCTTTCATCATGGGACTCCCTCTCTGCTGTGTAACGATGCAGCAAGAAGGACCTCACAAGATACCAGTGCCATGCTCCTGGACTTCTCAGCAAGAACTGCAAACTAAATAAGTTTCTGTTCTTTATAAATTACCCAGTTTCAGGTATTTTGTTACAGCAACAGAAAATGGACATATATAATGAATGAAAAGAGTATAGGTATGTGTGGGAATGATGAACACTAATAGGAGAATGATTGATCGCTGGCAGAGAAGTTAATGTGGTTGGAGAGAATTTTTTTTTTTTTTTGGTAGAGACAGAGTTGCACTTTATCGCCCTAGGTAGAGTGCCATGGTGTCACACAGCTCACAGCAACCTCCAACACCTAGGCTATTCTCTTGCCTCAGCATCCCAAGTAGCTGGGACTACAGGTGCCCACCACAACACCTGACTATTCTTTTGTTGCAGTTGGACAGGGCTGGATATGAACCCACCCACCCTCGGTATATGGGGCAAGCGCCCTGCCCACTGAGTCACAGGCGCCTCCCGAGAATTTTTTTAATATGAAGCATGGAGATACATGGGTGTTCATTATGTTATCTTCTGTTCCTTCTGTGTTAGGAGAGTAGCCCTTCTCCACTTCTTTGGCTGTTTCCACCCACAGGTCTAAGCAGTTACAAACTTCCTTGCTGTTTCCCTAGGCTAGTGAGGGCACCCTTGGAATACATTAGTTTTTGCAAGGGGGCTTGCTTCTACTTCTTCAACCTTGAGAATATCCTAGTGAATTTCTCTTGTCCCTGCATGGGTGATAAAGCTTCAGCCTCATAACTTGTTCTGATTTCAATACCTTGCTGTTACAGAAACCAGAAGTTAAGAAATTAACATCAGGTAGTCCCAAAACAGCAAAACCCACAGGAAACCCAAAATTGAGAATTCCTCTTGTGCCAAAAAATAAAAAGAGAAGTCAGAGAAGCAAGAGTAACTAACCCTGAAGAAGCTCATGGTCCAGGAATAGTGAAACCCCTAGGACCTTAGCAAACACCAAACCATTAGGTAGGGACACTTGGATTATGCCAGGGACTCCAGATTATCGCCACAGACACATCCTCCTTATAGAAAAAAAAAAAAAATAGCCCTCTCCTGTATGAATTGACAGTAGGAAAAATAGACTCTGTAAAATTGGTATGCTTAATATAAAAAATAGCAAGATATATAATAAAATATAAGACTTGTTTAAAGAAAACTAGAAAAAAAATTTTGAGACAGTCTTGCTATGTTGCTGGGACTAAAATGCAATGGCCTCAGCCTAGCTTACAGCAACCTCAATTTCCTAGGCTCAAGTGATCCTCCTGCCTCAGCCTCCAGAATACCTGGGACTACAGGTACCACCACTACACCCAGATAATTTTTCTTTTCTTTCTCTTTTCTTTTTTTTTCTGTTCTTTTCTTTTGTAGAGACAGGGTCTCACTCTTGCTCAGATTAGTTTCAAATTCCTGAGCTCAAGTGGTTTTCTGGCCTCAGCCACCCAGAGTGCTGGGATGACAGGCATGAGCCACCACCCCAGCCTAGAAGAACTTTTAAAAATGGAAAATACAGGGCTGGGCACAGTGGCTCACACCAGTCTTCTTAGCCTTCTGGGAGGCCGAGGCGGTGGATTGCCTGAACTCAGGAGTTCAAGACCAGCCTACTTTACTAGTAGACCCCTCTACTAAAAATAGAAGAAACTAGCCAGGTGTTGTGATGGATTCCTGTAGTCCCAGGTACTTGGGAGTTTAAGGTGGCTGTGACCTATGATGCCATGATACTCAACCCCAGGGCGACTGAGTAAGATTCTGTCTCAAAAAAGAAAAAGAAAGGCTTGGCATCCATAGCACAGTGGTTAATGGCGCTAGCCACGTGCACCAAGGCTGGCCGGTTCAAGCCCTGCCCAGGCCAGCTAAACAACAATGACAACTGCAACAGAAAAATAGCCGGGCATTGTGATAGGCACCTGTCCCAGCTACTTGGGAGGCTGAGGCAAAATAATCACTTAAGCCCAAGAGTTTGAGGTTGCTGTGAGCTGTGATGCCATAGCACTCTACTGAGGGTGACATAGTGAGACTCTGTCTAAAAAAAAAGAAAGAAAGAAAAGCTGGTGCCTGTGGCTCAGTGAGTAGGGCGCTAGCACCATATACTGAGGGTGGCGGGTTCAAACCCAGCCCTGGCCAAACTGTAACAAAAAATAGCTGGGCATTGTGTTGGGCTCCTGTAGTCCCGGCTACTCGGGAGGCTGAGACAGGAGAATCGCCTAAGCCCAAGAGCTGGAGGTTGCTGTGAGCTGTGATACTACAGCACTCTACAGAGGGCGATGGAGTGAAACTCTGTCTCTAACAAAAAAAAAAAAAGAAAAACTACAGGCTGTCTGTACTATAAAAATAGAAAAATTAGCAGGAATGGGGGGGTAGTGATGGGTGTCTGTAGTCACATGAGCCCAGGAGTTTGAGGTTGCTGTGGGCTAGACTAATGCCACTGTGCAGCACTCTAGGCTGGTGACAGAGTGAGACTCTTTTGTTTCAAAAAAAGTGGGGTGGGGAAGAAAAAAAATGCAGCTACAGAAATAAAAAATTCAGTGGAACTTTACTACAATTTCTAATGAAATAAATGATTCAGTGGGTACTAGGTGAAAGATTACTGGATACAGGATGTTTACATAGAGCTGGATCTTGCACCACAGGTTATTTGCATTAGCAATTATAGGATTATAGCATCACTGATAATGGGACGACCTGACATCATGTGTCTCTTGTGTGAAAGTTGTCAAAATCAAAATGGAGTTTCTTGTGTCAAATTCTGACAGATGGAACCATGGAAGGCCATGATGGGAAGGTTCTCATATGCATATTTCTAATAACAAGAACAATCCAATAATTCTGCAAAAATCACAAACTTGCACAAAGGCTACAACAACCTTACACAGAAAAATGTTTCTACAAGGATATTTGCCCATCAAATTCCTGTCTGACTTTGGGCTGATGCCACTGTTGTTATGAATCCATGTAGCCAAGGATAACTACTTCAGAACTTAGGTAATTTCATTTTTCCTTTAAAAACTCTTGTCTTCCTTTACTTCCCTACATAAGCCCACCATATTCCCAATACAATGTTCAATCCCAAGTAAATATAATTTTTTTTAAAGAGCTTACTGTCATTTAGGTTGACACCTGAAAGGAAGTACACAGCATCATCCAGAAGATAATATTGCACAAAATGTGAAACCTGGCTCCAAACTAGCCTGTGGACTTAATTTCCTATTTTCAGGAAATATAGGGGAGAGAGGAACAAATTTAAAGATACTATCAGAAATATTCAGACAAATTAAGAGTACAGAGCACTCTGGAAGACATGTGGTTGGATCTCTTCACAAAGTCAGTATAAAGGGGAAAAAAGTAGTACAAAAACTATTCTCGATTAAAAGAAAATGCAAACAACAACCAAATGCAAAGCATGAATCTTGACTAGATCATAATTTTTAAAAATTGAGAGTAATTGGGGATTTTTTTTTGATACGTAGTCTTACTTTGTAGCCATCGCTAAGAGTGCTGTGGCATCACAGCTCACAGCAACCTCAAACTCTTGGGCTCAAGCTATCCTCCTCTCTCAGTCTCCTGAGTAGCTGGGACTACAGGTACCTGTCACAAAGCCCAGCTAGTTATTCTATTTTTATTAGAGACAGGGATCACTCTTGTTCAGGCTAGTCTCAAACTCCTGAGCTCAGGCAATCCACCTATCTCAGCTTCCCAAAATGCTAGGAATATAGGTGTGAACCACTGCACCTGGCTTGATATTCATTTTGAAATAATCTAGGTGCAGTGGCTCATGCCTGTAATCCCAGCACTTTGGGAGGCTAAGAAGGGAGGATTGCTTGAAGCTAGGAGTTTGAGACCAGCTTGGGCAACATAGTGAGACCCCCGTCTCTACAGAATCCCTAAAAATAAAGTGTAGTGATGCACACCAGTAGTCTCAGCTACTCGGGACCCTGAGGCAGGAGGATCGTGTGAGCCCAGGAGTTCAATGGTGCCATAAACTCTGCTCATGCCACTGCATTCTGGCCTGGACAACAGAACAAGACCCTTTCTCAAAAAAAAAAAAAAAAAAAAAAATCCAATAGTCCAGCATGCCAGAGATGAGAGGTGAATTGAAGTTTGTAGTTGCTTAGTTGCTGCAAGATGGGGAAGGGACCCATTATGCTCAACTTTTGTTTGCTGGAGATTTTCCATTTAACAGCAACAACAGTGAAGAAGAAAAAGAAATGAAGAGAGACTAAGGTAAACACTTAGAAAGTGTGAGGAGACAGAAGGTGATTGGGGGACAGGGATGGGAAAGCGTAGTGCAGCCAGAGCAGACGAGAGCCAGGTACTTTGACGTGGGGGTGAGCTGAGTGAGAGTGGAGAGTAGTGGCAGGATAGCTCACTGCAGACTCAAACTCTTAGGCTCACGCGATCCTCCTGCCTTGCTGCCTTGTCCTCCCACAGTGCTAAGATTATAGGAGTGAGTACCATGCCCAGCAGGAGAGATTTGTAGTTGTGTTCACCATTGCCCCTCCCCACCTTCCTCTAATCCCTTATGTCTCTGGATGGGTTATTACCTGCCCACTGTCACTGTGCGGCAGGCCAGCGGCACCATTACCGCACTCCAGCCTGGCTGGGTAAGGCCAACCCAGTGGACCCGAAACCTTATTGCTCCACCTCCCACAAAGTGATATGAACTCAAAGGTCAACAAATTTTCAATAACAGAGAAACAACAAACTGAGAAACTAATATTAGAATTAATGGGTTAGATGGCAGAATTTGAAATATGCATAATAAATATCTTACAAAGATAAGGGAGGATATTGTTAACGTAAGGCAGGAACAGCAAGAGGAATAAGTTAGAAATATGCTGTTTGAAAAATATAATAGTTGAAATCCATACATGCATTGAATAGCAGAATGTTTACAACCAAAATGAAATGGTGAGCAATGGAATCCAGGTGAGGATTAATCCAAAAGGCATCAGGAATGGATAAAGGAAACAAGATTACTTGTGACACACACTGTTGACTAATCCAGCAGCCATTCCCAGCCCCCTTCTTCCTTCTTCATCTCCACATCAGAGACTGAGAAAGCTTTATCCATACTGTACTTGCTTTTCCTGACCCCCCTATGCATTGATAGCTGGCCATGGGACAGTTGCAGCCAATGAGATATAGGCAGGAGCATCTGAGGTGCTTGTGGGCAAGATATGGTGTTTTCTCATCAAAGGGAATATATAAAGGATGTGTTTCTTGTGTCATCCTTTTTTTCTTGTCTTGGACCTGGATGTTCTTTCTGGAGTTGTGACAGCCACCTTGTGATCATGAGGTAAGTGATAGTCATCAGCTTAAAAGCCAACATGCTCAGGACAGCCAAGTAGAAAAACAGAGCCAAAGAGGGTCCTTTTTGTTTGGCAGTGGAACTTGCTTGCAAGCACCTCCACCTACATCCATATTCTTTTTTCTTTTTTAATTTCTATATCTGTATTTGTTGGGTAAACCAAAACAAAACAAAGCCTACCTATTTGTTTAAGCTACCTTTTAGGTTGTTTCAAAAGTTTTGTCCGTTTTAATGTCATGTGTTTTTGTAGCTCCATATCTCAATAAATATTTATTCTACTGTGTCGTGGTATATACTGATCAATGGAGAATTTTGTACTCTATACATTGATGCTGTTCA